>OZ024899.1:23596217-23616217 GCA_964017195.1 Siderastrea radians
AGAGCTTGCCCTGTTCTGAAACACAAGCAAGTAAGTGAAGTTTTTAAAAGGGTTTAAGGTACATGATTTTGAGTATTACGGTTGAAGAAATTACGTTATAAAATGGAAATTTATTTTATGTCAGTAGAAATACGTGTCATTTACTTTTGGCTTTAAAAAATTATTACAAAATGCGCTCCAATTTGTGACAGATGTAGTCTTGAATATTTTGCCACGCTCAGCCGATTTCACTCGCGTGGACGGACCAACGATGTTGGAATGTAACGCAAATTGCATTTAAGTATAAACTTACGGGTTTTCGAATAAACGTTTTGAAAAATTATTTCTCTGTCCATTATTTTGTGTTTGTTTATTTATAACAGTAGGTCAAAGCACAGTCGCAAGGCAACAACACAAGCCTATTTTCAGTGAGATTTCGGCAAATTATTGCTTTAAATTTTGTCTGCGAGGGTCCATCTCTTTGTGCAATTGTCGATTTTCTTGTCCTAGACGTTTTTAATAGTAATCAGTTGTCGGTGTAAAGCTATTTTATCCGAAAAGCTTCAGTTTTGTGCGTTCCTCAAAGCAGCTAACTTTACATAGGCTTACTTCGCATCTGCAAATTTAATTCTATAATTTAAAACGTATTTGGTGTTTGTTTGTTTTCAATCTTGATGGTCTCTAGTTAGAGAACGAAATATAAATTTATTTAAGAAACTATAAGCGAAGCAGTTGTCGGTTTAAACCTATTTTATCCGAAAAGCTTCCAAAAACAGTTCTGTGCATTTCTAAAAGCGCCCGAATTTTAAACAATTCGCAATCCGCAAAACTTATGCCATGTAGCTAAGCATGTTTGGCGTTTGTTTTTTTTTTCGATCTCGATGGTCTCAAGTTAGAGAACGAAATATAAAAGTTACTTAACCCTATTCTGCCTGGGGGGGGGGGGGCACATTGTGCCCGCGCTGACTTTAACGAATTATAACTTTTAAACGGCTAGACGAATAATCACCAAATCTCGTGACTTTTCCAAAGATTTATCAGAGAAAATTTTCCTGTGTCAATGACGTGTCTATGATGATTGACGTTTCCATAGCAACCGTCTACTCAGAAGTGTATTGACTATTTTCTGTCCTTTTTCAGTCTTTTTTTCAGGTTTTCCCCTTTCGTTTGTAAGAAGAAGATATTTTTTGTTACTTTTGAGTGCTTGTTTTGACTAAGTATGTTTCTAAGAACAAAATCATATATTTTTTGTTGGCGTCATTGTCAGCTGTATGACTGCAGGTTTGGGATTCAAGATGGCGGCCTCAAATTATTACGTTATTGTGACATCACGACACGTCATAATTGACAGGTCATAAGCCCAATCTGTTAAGCAAATGATGTGCTACAAACGTTCCAAGTTTCATCGCAAGAGCATTAATACTTTTCGAGATCTATAGGGGCGGGCACTTTGTTCCCCCCCCCCCCCCCGAAGGCTCAGAAACTCAAAAAAGCCCAGGCAGAATAGGGTTAAGTAACTATAAGCGAAGCAGTTTTGGGTTTCAAGCTATTTTATCCGATAAGTAATGTGTGTTCCTCAAAGTGCTCGAATTTCTTCGACAATTATAACTTACAGGTGCTTCAAAGCTCCCCAAATCCTTTCTTTCGGGTAATCCTGGTAAAATGCCGGTGAAATGCCAGTATCAATTTTTTACTAGACTAATAGTGGCAGTTCATGTTATTGTTTACATCCGAACGCGTGGGAGATAACCCATTTAAGTTTTATTTTGTTCTTGTAAATGAGCGCCGTTTCAAGTTCATTCAAGCGAACAGCCAATAATCCAAGGAGATTCTACAAACCTTGACAGTTAAACGACAGGATATGGAAACATTGCAGAAACCAAGCAAGACGGCTCGTGAGTAAAATATGTGTTCAGTTTGATGTCCGAGAAAAACATCAAGCTGTGCTCAGCCTCTAGAATGACCTTTCGAGCTTGGTTTTACAGACGGATCCCCAAAATATTGGAGGACAAGTCGGAAAACGTTCGGGCTTTTTAAGAAACACTTTTCGAAAGCGAACGAGCTAAAAAAGCCTCGAAATATATTTCGGACCCAAAAGTTTCAGGACAATTTTTTCAAAAACGAACACCAGTTTATTCCTTGGCGGCTCCGCGTTTAGGCTTGACTAAGTCTATATATTAACGGTGTTCAGGACCAGTGGTCTTTTCTCCACTTCTCCGGCACGTTTTTTTGTTTTCCTTTTTTTTTTTCCCGTTGATCTTCACCTCTTCGGTGCTGTATGTTTCGTTTAGAAAGCAGAAATTTGAAAGTAGAACTCTCCCGAACATTCAGCGAGCTTGTTCTAAACTTTAAATGTTACGATCATGCATAGAGTAACAAGTGTTAGCCAACCCCAGGAAAGAAATATTGGTGAAATGCGATATAAAACACAAAGATGACTTCCTGTCACTTTCTGGTTTGTACACACTTCAGCACACGTCAATAGGTAGCTTTTTCAAAGCTTGAAACCAATTAAAACAAGATAAGCAAACTGGCTTAGCGTTTAACGCTAAATGTTAATTATAATTCCTACCAATAGAAGAGAAATGCATCTGAGTCAGAGTTACATGCCCCCCCCCCCACCAGCTGAAAGAAATTTCTAGAGCCATATAGACACCTCACACTTTACCTTTGCGGCCAGAAGATGCATCTCTAACTCTGCTATTCTGCTACCTGAAACAAAAACCACAAACGTTTGTTTTATCAATAGGTATTTTTGTTTGCTTAAATTGTAACTAACCTACAGTATGTAGGTCAGTTTGTCTATTTATCGTTAAAAAATTCTGGACCATTTGATCTAGTAACTTAAACTAGTTAACATGCCGTTGAAATTCTAATTTTTGAAAACAAATGGGAAAAATTACAACCCTCTTTTCAAAATTCGCATCAACAATGATTTGCTAAAATAAAAACAAGAAACCGACGTTTCGGTGTCTTCATGACACCATTGTCAAGGTAAGTTTTGTAAATTACAACAAGTATTTTAAAGCAGCGTTGGCGCTAAAATCAACATGATAGAGAGTGCGAAAATAAAAATTACACAAATACTTTCGCTCGAATGGAGTCCGATTGCACGTTAAGATTGGTTTTGGATTTCACTCAAAATGAGAAATAAAAAACAGAAGAGATTGAAAATTGATGCTATAATTGATGACATAATTAAACGCTTTGCTGCTTTTTGTCGACATTTTGTGCTTTTTTTACGGAAAAAGGCGAAAAAGATGCATTTTGATTCGAAAATGGCTTGACCACCAGCGACTTATGATGTCATATCTCGTAACTTTTAGGACCGATTCTCTCCAAACTTGCAAAATATGTGTAAGGGGTATGCGTACAGCTACTGAAAACAGCAGGTGCTGATAAGAAATCGTCTTGAAAAAATTCCCAAAAAACCTGATGCGACCGCCCCCCCCCCCCTCGTCCAAGGGTTAAAGGCTACTCATTAGGCTTTCAAAAATCTTTCAGGAGCAATTTGGAAGTAATCATTGGTGCCACTTTCAGGTGAGAACAAACAACACCCACAAGACGAAACACTAACGATCGTCCTGTTCACTTATGAAAGCCCTTCGAATAGTGAAACATGCCTAAACTCACCTATGCACATGCGCGGTCCAAACCCAAATGGAAGGAATGCAAAGGAGTGTATTTCTTTCTTGTTTTCCCTCAGCCATCTCTCAGGTTTAAATTCCAGCGCATTTTTGAAATGCCTTTCTGAAACTGCGGTTGCATAAAAGTCCAGTTGAATGATAGTCTGTGACAACAACAAAAAAATAGCGTCTTATTTTGCTATGTTATTTATTTTACTATGGAATCGACTCGCGGACTTCCTTAACAACCTGAAGAAACACTGTGACATGGGGAGCAACTTTGGAAAGTTGAGAAGTCTATGCACGACACGCACAGGTGTGACTGCGTGAGCACTTATTTAATTTGCAAATTTTGTAAGATGGAATATCCAATCAGTCGGTGGTGAAAACTCAAGGATTTCCTTTTTTTTTGGGGGGGGGGGGCTATTCTCGGTCTGTGATTTGATAGTGGATCTCTACGATTAAGCATGCACATAAAGCATAAAGAGGACTATGTCGTATGTCTCACGATACGCTAACTTGAAATATAAATAGCGACGTTTCGACTAATTACTGCTAGTTTTCAGTGTGCCACGAGGTCGACTGGTTAGCTCATCATTTGTATGACATTGGTCGGCTGTGATTGGTGCACTTCGAACGTCACTACTCCAGCGAATGACTGTTCCCTTTGCGTTCAGCTGCTGTCATACTTATTCTCTTTACCTGTGACTGGCATCGTTAAAAATCTAAACAAAGGGAGCGTACCGGCGTAGGTACATTCTCAGAGATACAAAAAAATATCATGACTTACCTTTGCCGGAATAAGATATCCACTTAAAACAACATCTTTATCCAGTACTCGTCTGTTCGCTAAAAAGACTGGTTTTACCCTGTTAACAGAGATAAGATGACCTGTTATTGTGTAATAACATGTAAACTTCAAACTTCAAAAGCCTACTGCCGACAATCATAATTACAAAGACATTCAACAAACGGTGAAAAACAGAAACCGACAAAGTGGATCGAAATCCACCAATCATATCACACACACGTGACCTCTTGATGCCTCTTAAGACCCATTGGCGGTAGTGAAAAACGTGACCACCGCTGACTGAGTCTTGAACAGAAGAGTTCTTGCAAAGCGAGACAAATAACATTTTTCACTTAACCTTTTCAGCCTATTTATTTATTTACGTGTGTATTTATTTATTTATTAATCGATTGTTTATCTGTTTGTGTGTATGTTTGTTAGTTTGTTTAATTGTTTTTGGTCTTTGTGAGCATGGGGGAGGGGAAGCTAATCCACAGTAGTACTCTTAAAACTGTACATGTGAAATTAAAGTTCCTAAAACAAGACGATGTTACATGACGCAGGAATGATCGTCTACCTTGGATTTCTTGATTCTCCAAAACTTAGCAATAAACTTAACATTAAATAACCTCAAAATGTTAAAGCGCACGCAAAATCATCAGATAAACTTCGGAAAACGTTGCAAAAGTTTGGTGGCTTTTGCTTTCACATTAAAAGAACTATTATTACGGGGATTTTTTTCTGGCGTTTTCGTCAAAACTGTGCCAAACTATTGATTAAGTACTTTCACTTGCACACAACATGATTCTTGGAGTGAATTGCTGCACGGAGAGAAAACTATAATCACTTCATAATTAACTATTTTTGCAAGACACAAATGCAGATCTTGGAATTTTGGCCAATCTTTCAAGTTGTAATCCATTTCCATCCTCGCCACCCGCTCTCAAAAACACTTATATAGCTATAGTGTAGTCTAGTCTAGTCTAGTCTAGTCTAGTCTGGTCTGGTGTGGTCTAGTTTAGTCTAGTCTCGTCTGGTCTAGTCTAGTCTAGTCTAGACTAGTCTAGTATAGTATAGTAAGCTAAGGTAAGATGAGGTATGGTATGGTATGGATGGTATGGTATGGTATGGTATGGTATGCTATGGTATGCTATGGTATGCTATGCTATGCTATGCTATGCTACTGGACCATTATTTTTAGATTTTCATTAATATAACCTCGGTAGAGAGAAGCCATGTTTGGTAATGATTTCCAGGGCTTTTTTCAGCATTTGTCTTGCAAATGATGGCGCTTCAATATTTTTTGTCTGTCATGAAAGTTCAGAATCGATTAATTTCATAGCGGAACTCCTTTGCGGCCGAAGGCCGCAAAAGTGGAGCCCCATACTCATACTAAGAGGCATGCTGGTAATTTTTTATGGTCATGGCAAGCGGAATGGCTCGCGGGCGCATGCGCCGTACGTACATACGTACATCGCATTTCATGACATTCTTACATGAGGCAAATTTTCACCCAGCTTATTGCCAATGGCATGGTAAACTGGACGTTAGTTTCGCATTTTTTTCTTGACTTTTCATGTATATAGGTCCATTTTTCTTTTATTAAACTTTAATTTAAATGTTATACTGAGAAAAATATGTCAGAAGAGCAGAGACGAAGGAAAAGAGAAGGACATAGAGAACAACAACGGGAAAGGATGAGAAACGCCACTGAAGAACACATCAAGCAGAACAGAAACAAAAACGAGAAAGACGAAGGAACAGTAACGTTACAGCAGAGTGAGAAAGGCAACAAGAAGTAAGACGGACGGTACTGAAGAACAACGCCAGAGGAAAACTGAGAGACGCCGACAGAGAACTGTAAACATGTCGGGTACAGTTTTCTTGATTTTTATCAATTTGTGATTGGAAATAATTTTGTACCACCGAATAATTTACGTCTACGTTTTTGTATTTTATTCTACAGATGAACAAGGGGAAAGAAATCGTAATGGGGAGAGAGAATGGAGAAGAAATTTACGCCAAGGACAGCATGAAGTTAGAAGGTGTTCGGGTAAAATCAATTTCCGTGCTTTAGCAAAGTTTGTATTAACAAAAAAAATGCACTGTTACAAAAGGGAACTTTTCGTCAAAACTTAAACCGCACCTTAAACCGCACCTTAAACCGCACCCGTAGAAAGTGAAAAAAAGAGGAAAAAAAAAACAAAAGAAAACAAAACGAAAAAAGAGAACACAATTTGAGGGGGTAGTGCAAAGGTGATGGTTTCATATTACAAGATTTCACAATATGGCCGCGCTCGTCAGGCCGAGAACGAGAACACAATACCTTGTCAACGTTAGAAATGATAAGATAGGCTAAAGAAACTCGACTGCCGGTCCCGCATGCCTATTAAGTGGAATATGAATGTCTTTATAGAGAGGAGAAATATGGATTGCTTTGGCCCGATGCTTTAATTGAACCAGCGTGAAGATCTTATTGCTGAGTTTCCCGGGTGAGTTTCTCGGAATTTTTCAATCATTTCACAGAATATTACAGTATGGGAAATTCGCTTTTATTTAGAAGGATCCCACTATCTGAACTCGCTTATTTCCAATTCCCCGTTATCTCGAACAAAGAGAAATTTGTCTTGGCTTTGGTCGTAAATATAATATTTCCAGCTATTTACTTTTGCGACGATAACCCGCTTTTCTCAACTTTGAAGAATACCAGTGTGTTTTGTTTTCACGGAGCAAAGTGTAGCCAGGCAAAGGAGAAAACAGCTTATGAAAGCATGCAATGAAGTAAAAGGCGAAAACAAGTACCAACGCAAATCGTCAAGATGTTAACTCATTGACTAACAAAAGAATAACAAAACAGGGCATAATTGATATATGCCTCGTTCTTTTAAACTCTGATTTCTGAATTGTTTGCTTGAATTTCAATAATTTTATTTGGCTTCACTTAAGCTCAAGACTTAAGCTTATGTGAGAATTAATTTTATCACTTATGAATTGTTTGCTTGAATTTCAATTATTTTATTGGGCTTCACTTAAGCTCAAGACTTAAGCTTACATATGTGTGAATTAACTTTGTTTATCACTTATGAATTGCTTGCTTGAATTTCAATAATTTTATTGGGCTTCACATAAGCTCAAGACTTAAGCTTATGTGTGAATTAATGTTGTTTATCACTCAATATTATGCATGGTTCAATTCTACCTGTTACCATCCCCCCCGGGCCTACCCCTGGGGATTTGCAATTTTTTTCTCACTTGGCAGTCTATTCTCCACCCCAGGGCACACAGAAAGAGACGACTCCCCACCCCCAGGACTCCTTATCGACCACAAACATGTTGTTTTGTGTACAAAGCCTAAATGACGATATTGATTTCCGTACAATAGCAAAACCAGACGTTTTGACGAGAACTTAAACGCTTTTCTAGAGTTTATTGAACGAAGGACACTACATGCATAATATAATAAAAACATGAACAGAAAACTGAAGAAAAAGCTCTACCTGCACTGGCGTATGGCTGGCAAGTAAAGAAATTTTCTTCGCCACATGTTTTATTCTAAATATAGCACATACGCACAAGAGGCCCATGAACAAATTGATGGCAGCATTTAAAGGAGTTTTTCTTAGCTTGTTTCTTAAGAACATTGGACTGAGATCTCTGTTTAACATAAAGCTGTGCATCCGTTTTTATATAGAGTCTATTTAAGTCGTCTTATTATAAATATAAACACACTGAAGAAATATTTTTTTGTTTGTGACGACCACCATTCATTCGAGTACGCATCAAACGCACATTCGTTCAACAATTTATAATAAACGTACCGTTGAACACAGATTTTAATTTTGAGAGATTATTCTTCTCTAAACAGTCTGCTACAAATATTAGAGATTTTCACTGGAAATAGGCAATCTTCTCCACGCGGTCCGGGGCCATCATATCAACTGAGAAGTGACGTACTTTACAAGAACAACAAGAAGTTATTTTCGATTTGTCCCGCTCCCCTACCCCAGGACAAGACCACTTCAAACAATTCCCCACCCCCGGACTCGAAGGGCTGAACTTGGACTTGTCCCCGGGGTTGCCCGGGGGGGGGGGGGGTGGTAACAGGTGAAATTGAACCATGCATTAGTTTGACATTTTTTTTCATCTCAGTACCTACATGTATGAAATAAAAGCACTGCATTGTGGAAAGTGCTTCTTACTATTTGTCACTCATAATGGAATGTTCATGTTTTAGGAAGTTCAAATAATTACTGCATGCATTTTTTGGTTTTCTCAAAAATCATTGTATTCCCAGGGGGGGGGGGGGAATCCAGAGGTAAGCAAAGGATTTTTTTTATGCAATTGACATATTTGTACTGATGTGTTTTTACTTTCTAAAGGCAATCTGGCTCGTTTAACTGACAATTGTCTGCTGGGATTAGTTAGAACATGTTTGATTAATTGCGATTGGCTCTTTACTGAGTTAAGCAAAGGAGACTGGAGATGATTGAACATCCAGTAAACTTAAATGAGGTCCTGCCATTTTGTTGCTCATTTGATCGATTGATATTCAAGTGCTTTACCTTACCTGTATTATCCAATGAACTGTGCAAAGGGTGGAAGACAATTACATGTAACCACTTTTTAGACAAATGGCTGAAAGAGTTTGGATAGCTGCAAATGAGGGGTTCAGGCGATGATTTATTAATTATTTGTCAGGATTCCACAAAAGCTGGAAAGAAGAACACTTTCACAGGTGGATGCAAAAATGTCCAACAATAGGCACTTGTACGTCTCATGAATCATGTGGATCACAAAATTAAAGCAAAGTATAACTTCGGCAACAACATTTCAAAGCTGGAAGTGACAATGCTAGCAAAGTGAATGACGACTCCCTTAATAATTGACATTGAGTATTTAATTACTATTCTGTTCACCCATTCTTTCTGTTCATTAATGTCACATTGGTCAAAAATTGCATTGTGAATGCTCAGTTTAATAATGTATGTTACACACAATATTAGTTATTTGATGTTGTCAAAAGAAAAACAATAAAGTTAATATTATTTTCAGGATTAAAGTAATTTGCCAGGTGCTCGTTCTCATGAATTTTGCACTCCAAGAACTGAAAATGTTCTTCAATTGATGAACTTAGAGTTGAGGAGGGGAAAGATAAGAAAGATGCTCCAATGAAAGTCTAATTTATTTAAATTGTAACTACAGTGTAACTTTTATTTGCAGTCCTCTATCAGGCATTTAAGCCTCGACTTTAAGTGGCCCTGGTCAGTTTTAAATCGCCACTCAGGCGACTGGGCGACTGCCAATTTTTAGCCCTGAATTTGTTTTTTGTTCTTTTTTTTTCACTGATCTTTTTTTTCTGTCTTAAGGCATGTATGCCAGCAGTGATCAGTGATGCAGCATTTTCTTACAGTGAAGGTACGTGGAAGATATCAGTTATATAATTAGCCCAGCTTACGTATCTAACTGTTCAGTAAATTGAACTGGATTGAATGCAGTAATTGGGTTAATTTGGGTTCGGTAATTGAACACAATAATTATCAACCAAAAATATGCCTATATATACAGCTGTGTTTGATTCCATTCAATTTTTGAACCCAGTCAAACATAATTAAACAGTTTTAAAATCATTCACTGCAAATATATAGATTTAGCCAAGCCTAAAAGTGGAGCTCCAATTTTTATTTGGCAATCCTATTATTCACACTGGAAATTAAAAATTGAACCAACGATAAAATTGAACCACAACATTTACATGAGTGTGCCATCAAGACTTCCATTTGGGTGGCAATGAGAGCTTTTACATCTGGACTTAAGGGGGAGACTCTTAATCACCATATTGTTGCTGTGGGAAGTTCCTCAGAGCCATCATATCTTGGAAACCCTATTACTTCCGCAGATAAGCTGCTTGGCCATGTTTGTTTTATGGGAAAGGTTTTCAAGATTTCCAAGTCACAACCATATTCAGCATGTCACTTGACCTGAGCAGAAAAAATGCTAAAACTCAAACAGCATACAGTTCTCGCTATTGTAAACATTGTGAACATTTAAAGACTATCAGGATGCAAAATTTGAAGCAACAGTTTCTAGAAATTTGCTTTATTATGAATATAAAAGTTATGATGGCACAAGCACATATCTTTATACATTTTTGTGCTGTAGTTCTTCTATTCTTTGTAAAAACAGTAATTGCATGCTTCGGATTGTAAAGAAGGGTGGGGCGATTCGCAAAAAAATCGGAACTTTACTAGTTTCCTCTTAGTTTTACTGATTTTCTTTTTAATGTGTGGCAGTAGCTATGCACGCGCAATGTTCATTTGTGGAACTCAGATGTTCTTCTTCATTATTTCACCAATATAGCAGCACGAAATGCTGAAAACAGCGTATGACAGAATACCATCCACAAAAATCCCTTAGCAACAATGCGAGATCTGTAGTTAAGAATCTCCCTTCCTTTCACGGTGATGTGAGATTTATCTGGATGGCTATATGGTTAATTAACTTAACGCAGAATGAATCAAATAGTTACACCATGTTTACATGATACTGGTATGAACTCACCCAGGTATGGCTCGCACTGTTACAAGATTTTGTGCTGTAATCATGTAACAAATACAGAGAAGCAAGAGGGAACTGGGGTGAACTTGTATCAGAATGAAAAGCATACAATGAACTGGTGTCATGCAAACACCCCCTCAGACTAAAGTTGAGCAGCCCTCAAGAATGTTTAACAACATCCTCAGAAAATTACCCAGGGGCAGTAAAACCCTGATTTCATTAAAGCAGTGTAAACTCAGACTGGTGCAATTTTATTTACATGAGACCAGTCTGAAATTCAGACTGGCATAAGTATTGACACGAGACCAACCATCTCTAAAAATACAGTTTACCTTTTGTCCACTTGGAATGCTTCAATGCCACTTATTTAAATACACATGCTCAAAACTCAAAACAAATACCATAAACTGCCGCTTATAAGCCTGCCTGCTTACAAGCCCCCCCCGGCTTTAGGCCCATCCACCTGTAAACAAAAAATACATCCGGTAATAAGCCCCCCCCCCCGGATATAAGCCCTCCTCTAGTTTTCCCTGTTTCCTTAATATTAAGCACTCTCACAGAAAACTGCAAAGATGAACTCTGAGCTTCTGTTTTGTTATGTTCCGGTTACATTCGTGTTGTTGCAGTTTTGGTTTTGTTGTTAAAACTGAAATGAATTCGATTTATTATGACATTTCAAAGGTTAATTACAAACTGGTACATTAAAAACGTATTTCGATCAACACTGCTGTGGCTCATTTCGTAACGTTTTTCTTATTCTGCTTATAAGCCCCCCCGGATATAAGCCCCTCCGTTTATAAGCCCACCCAAAACCCCTTGCAAAGTTGTATAAGCCTAGGGCTTATAAGCGGCAGTTTACGGTGTCTTAAAACATTTGGGGTAGTTTTTCATGCGAGCGTGCATGCTCAGTGCATGACACGGCATGACATTGCCAATTTTTTGAATTGTGTGCGCAGTATGGATGTGCAGAAAAAATTGCGCAAATATCCCTAGAACCTCCCTAAAGCCAGGGGCTTACTTTTGGCAACTGAGATAATTAAACTCTGCTTTGTTTTCCATACAGGTTTTTATTCCATCAACCTGATGTCAGAAAAAATATGGCAGTTTATTGTAAGGCTTTGGTTAATAAATTTGTACTCTTAGCTACATGTATGTTCCCAGGCAGACATTATCAATTGCAATTGTAAGAGCAGTTTTGAAATAAGGTTTTATATTTTTGGTCTTTTTATATTTTTGGTCTTTTTACAAATTTTGATGTTGGTGATTAGTTTGACTGTATCCACATACACTTTATGTTCCCTCGCTAACACATCCATACACCAGTAGCATTTATTTGAAAGCAACCCTACTACCCCCCCCCCCACCCACCCACACACACACACACACACACACGCACACACAGGTTTCTGCATGACAGGTTTCTGACTATCCTGAAATGATTTATGATGAGGCTTTTCTTTTTGTTTCTCTTTGCTACCAGATTATGACAATCAGTAACATTGCTCATTGGTGACATTAGATGCAGTGTAAAGGCTAATGATCAAACCAAAAACAAATTAAACCAAAAGATTTAATACCATCACGGTCAGGGGTAGTAACATAGTGAGTCATAATCTGTGCATCAAATAAAGTCACTAGTGGTTACTGGACCATTTGTTATTCGCCTTGGCAACACTGTTAGTCACAAATTTTTAATTGACTGATTGACCGATTTATCAACTAAGTGGTTGAGTGGTTGATTCATGACTGATGGGTACTTAAAGAGATTGATTTTAATATAATAGTCCCTGGGCATCAATAAGAGTAAACAAGGTACATTATTATTCCACTATAGCATCAGTTTATCATATAAGGAGATTAAATACATACATGAGAGTGTATTGCACTGTAGAAAGTGCATTGCACTGTAGTGTCCCAGTTTCAAACCACTCATTCAATAAATCATTTAAAATGATAGGCAAATATTGTAGTGGAATAATAAATATCATTCAGTGGTTTTACAGATAATGGTCAAGGACATTTTACCGGTACTCATTGCTCGCATTTTTCCTCGCTCTATACTACACAACTTATCTGTCAAACCATTGAATAAGATGGAGGTATTTTTCAATTAGTACCTTGTCTATACAATTTGACAACTCTGCAAAAATGTAAATAAGTTAAACCGTAGACTTGTGGCAGAGAAAAAGCCGAGGTAAGGTGAACAAAAATAATTATTGTGCCCAATATTTAAGTTTACAACCTAAAACTGGGGCTTATTTAGAATTTTATAAAACAAGTTCATACCTGCCATCCGTCCCCATTTAATGGGAATTGTCCTGATTTTTGAGTTTCAAAACCTAAAAAAATCAGGACATTCCGATTTTCAAGAAAAAAAGACAATCTCGAACTGGATTGTTAAAGATTGGTCTTCAATGACTTTTCTACATCCTATCGTTTTGTGCAATACATGTGGTGCTTGAGACCATTAAACAACACCTGAGAATTCTAATGCTAAGACAGTACAGTACAGGCAATATTTTTAAAAATTAATGCAAAAACCCTAGAGCATCCTAGACCCTGCTCAGTGTTGGGGGGGCAGTGGGGGGGGGGGGGGGCAGGGCACTACCCCATGGCTGGGGTGAGTGTGGGGAGGGGGATGGTCCCTATTTCTGATTTTATAAGGTTGGCAGGTATGCAGATTCCAATTTGATGAGAGGTGTATTTACTAATAATTACCTAAAATATAATATTGCTGTCAGGTACCACTTGAAATAATAATAATAATAATAATAATAATAATAAATAAAATAAATAGTAAATAAATAAAAATTGGAGTTCCACTTTTAGGCTCGGCTAAATCTATATATTAATTGTTAAATTAACTACAATTTTCACCTTTAAAAAAACTGCCAATAAGCTAGTTGCAAGAAAATCATTGCAAGGTTTGGCACAACGTGAAAAAAATTCAAAAATGTGATTTTAGAAGGTGTATAAAAGGCAAAGACATCGCGCTCCATAAAGGGTATTTAAATACATTAGCGGTAAAATGAAAGCTCTACGCGCGCGTTAAAACTCTTGCTAGAAATCTCAGCTGTCGTTTGCAAAACGACGTCATGTTATGGGTGTTACGGCCAATTCCGAATCAATAATTACTTATTTCTCCTCGCTGAATTTACCCTATTTTCCGAATGTTTAAAGGAAAAAAGTTAACAAAAAAATGATGAAGCCTGTTCCAGTAAGAAAACAAATACTTCAGCTTAACCCTATTTTGCCTGGTCTTTTTTGAGTTCCTGAGCCTGGGGGGGGAGGGGGAGGGGCTATAATGCTCTTGTGGTGAAACTTGGCCATTTGATGAAACTTGGCCACTTGTAGCACGTCATCAGCTTAACAGATTAGGTTTGTGATGTGTCGATTATGACGTGTCATGACGTCACAATGACGTCACAAACTAGCCATTTTGAATTCTGAGGCCGCCATCTTGAATCCCGCTCCTGCAGACATACAGTTAACAATGACGACATCAAAAATATATGAATTTGTTCTAAGAAACATACTTAATCAAAACAAGCACAAAAAAGTAAAGGATTATCTTCTTCTTACAACGAGGGGGAAAAAACTGAAAAAAAAAAGACTGAAAAAAGACAGAGAGTAGTCAAAATACACTCCTGAATAGACGATTGCTATGGAAACGTCAATCATCATAGACACGTTATTGATATAAGAAAATTTTCTCTGATAAAGTTTGGGAAAAGTCACGAGATTTGGTGATTATTCGTCGAGCTATTTAAAAGTTGTAATTCGTTAAAGTCAGCGCGAGCACAATCCCTCCCCCCTCCCAGGCTAAATAGGGTTAAGGAAAAAGTCAAGCGGCTTAGAACGGTTATACATGACCTAAATATCAATATGAAACAACATTTAACGTTCAGAATCGTTCTTGTAAAATTAAACGAAAGAAAATAATGGAATTGGTGTCGAATACGAATTGTCAAATGGCAGTTTCAAGGGATTTTGTAAAATTACATTATCACACGAGGTTAACTTGTTATTGAATAACAAATATAACAGTTTTTTTTTTCATGTTCGCCGAAGATTTTGCCAGGGGGTTTAAAATCAAATCTATTTCTTGTTGAAAATGGCAATTAAAGTCCGTCATCAATTTAAGCGTCGATAAACAATAGCGCGAGAGGTTTAGTAAATAATTGTTTATTATTAGGGACTGTGCAGTATTAAGAAGAGGGGCGTGGTTGAGAAACGAGAGGAGAGCACAATGCAAAGTTATATTTTAAGAGAAGGCGGCAACATGTGAAGATCCACGCCTACGCAGACGATGAGCAGCTGTATGACTCTGATGTTGATCCTAAGGCTCTTGATCGGCGCATCCAGCACGAAGTCCAGATAGTAAACAAGTGGTACACTGAGAATGGTATGATCGTCAACCCGGATAAACACCACGCCATGGTCGTGGGGACGACTGATCATCGGTTCTCCTTCCCTGTGGAGGAGTCACTGGACCTTCTTGGGATGACTATTGATAATCAGCTTAATTTTGACAAGCATGTCTCTCTATTTTGTAATAAAGTCAATAATCAGCTAAAAGTTATGATTAGATTTCGAAGCTCATTAGTACCAGTGCAATGTTAAAGCTTTACAAGGCGTTTATTTTGCCTTACTTTCTATGCTGTTCAACAGTGTGGCACTTTTGCAGTTCCAGGAACCGCGAAAAGTTAGAGGCACTAAAGAGGCGCGCGCTACGCATTGTTTTTCATGACAAAGATTCGACTTATCAGCAGATATTAGATAAAGCTGAAACCACTTCTCTTTACAATCAAAGAAAACAAAGTATGTTAACCACTATTTACAAATGTTTACACTTTGCCAATTATCCTAAGTATTTAAAAAGAACTATTAACTCTACGACTGTCTATATCTACAATCTTAAAGACACTGACATACTATCATTACCAAAACCAGCAACTACCACGTACGGCCTGCACTCTTTCAAATATTATGCGGTGAAATTGTGGTACTCACTACCAGATATATAATATCAGAAGAGAATGTTCTTTAACTAGTTTTAAACATCTTTTGGAAACAGTTTCTTTTCAATGAACAATGCAAATTTTAGGTAATTTAGATATTTGTAAAGTAAATGAGTTTCTTTTTTCTCTCTCTCTCTTTGTTTCACGTTTTTTTGTTGCAGGGAGATATTAGCCTTTCTGGCTACTCAAAATTCGTGTGCAAATAAAGTTCATGTTATGTTATGTTATGTAATTCTCCATGAAAAGGAGGGGGTGATAGACTCCCTAGTGATTAAACGACAAACCTGCAGTACTAATATTGTAAGAGAAAATACATTAAAGAATCATTTTTCTGGTAGTGTAATTTATTTATAAATTTATCATGGAAAATGTAACAAAGTGCATTATTATCTGCCAGAATCATTAGTTAACTTCTTCTACCTGATCGAAATAACCCAATCGTTTCAGCCTTACAATTATTCTAATACTGTAATGTCCTGAAAGACATGGTTAACAAACCTACCTGCAGGAGTTGCCAGTAAACAAAATAGGAATGCATAGTAATGCAAGTGAGATAGAGGAGCTATGATACTTCCTAAGAATAGCTAGAGTTTCTAGCTGTTTGTTTTTTCTGTCTACCAACCTCCGTTCCCAAACAGATAAGTACTTTTCTACTCAGAGTGCGACACCACTGTTACCTTTGCTCTTTCTGTGCAGGATGGAGACATTAATTTACAAGCTTTGGTTTCATATGAAGAAAAAAAAAAGAGAACACTGACCTACACGACAGTCTAAGTTACAAAGTTACACAGCTCAAAGAGCCCAGTCACAGAATTCCTCAATCACATGAACTGGAGGTTGCGTGTGTACGTATTCTCCAAGCTTTAGATGACATCTCAAGAAAGCTGAGAACAAGCAAGGTTCCAGAGGATGTCGAAAAAATTATTAAACTGCGCGCGTGAAGATTTTGTCAGAAGGTCAAAGTTTTCCCAATCGACCAGTTCCATGGCCAAATGTAACTAACTCCAAGTTTCGTAGGGGCTTTAAATTATGAGGTCGTCATCTCATGTTGTTTTGAAAACATTTTTCGCAAACCAAGCGGAATCTTTAAGATCAGGGTACATAAAACGTCGAGGTGGACTATTGTTATTTTGTAATTAACTGTCAATTCCTGCTTTCAGCTTCATGTACAGTACTTACCGCACCAACACGCCAAGTTGCAATAAAGTGTCTGTATTTCTGGTTCGCACTTTGCTGTCTTCAGCACTCATGGGTTTTCACCTCACTACTCTTTGACCGCAAATTTTGAAGCGGTGCCATCAATTCTCGTTTACTCAATAAATCATTTTATTTTCTGCCCAATTTTTAACATTTTTAAAGCATTTTGTGACCATTTGAAGAACTTTTATTGACTCAAATTTGCCATTTAGAAACCAGTACGAGCGTTCCACGTCTTAGCTTTCAAAATAATAACCCAGGAACGAGAGCGCTTATCTTCTCTATTAGCGCCTGCGCGGGTCCAATGCAACGTCAAAAAGAAGTTGCCCTGGAAATTTTAAGTGCCTTACACCAAATACGTTACATCTTAGTGCGTGCCAAAAATGAATGAACACTTACTGAACGCTTTAGCACAGAATCCTTCAGGGAGGTTGGGACCTTATTAATTTGTAGCTTCTCTCCCCTCACCGCTAAAGACAAACACGGTTGTAGTTTTCGTTGTACATCCTTTGCGTTATTTTATATTATTTATTTTTTATTTTATTTTTACTTACCTGGCAGACTCTTTAACACATGCCTTCAAATATGACAGCTTTGCAAGACTTCCGGCCGAAACTTCTCCATCTTTACCTAGAAGGCCATGTATTTCTTGGTGAAGTTTTTCTTGGACTGCGGGATGTCTTGCTAGATTATACAATAGCCATAACGATGACGTCGCAGTCTGTAAATTAAATGAATAAATAAATGCGTTGATTAATTGAACAACAACCCAACCCAACCCCAACCCCAACCCAACCCAATTCAACAACCCATTCACTGGACACTACAAAGAAAGAGAACAGATTCTTTCTTGGTCTGTTTTCTACCTCGATTTCAAGACCGTAATTTTACATCCTTGAAATGAAGACATCTCTTTCAAAAGCTAAAGATTAAAGGAAAAGACCTGAAGAATACCCGAGGCCATCTGTAGAAAAACCTTGAGAGCTTAACCCTCAGACGTACAAGGGAAATTCCCCCCATAAGGTTTTTGGTGAATTTTTCTAAGACGATTTATCATCTGCACCTGCCAATTTCAGTAACTGCAGGCTAATACCTCAGACACATTTTGACCACGTTTAGTAAGAATCAGTTGCTATTGCTACGACATATGACGTCATAAGTGCAAGGTGGGCAAGCCATTTTTAACATCACATGTCTTTTTTTTCCTTTTTTTACGTGAAAAAAGCACAAATGTTTGGAAAAACAGTGTTTCATTATGTCACATTTCACATTTCCATGATGGCTGCCAAGATGGCGGCCATTTTGGATGACGTCACAGGCCCCCACTAGAGCCGCAACCCATAAAGTCTACTTAACGTGAAACCTTTTCGAAATATTGTAACACAGCAAAACCCAAGGGGATCCATCAACACCACCCCCTCCCGTTGTACCACCGTGGGGATGTAACTTTGCTTGTACGTCCGAGGGTTAAGGGGGCATAGTCACGAGGATTTCGCAGATTTCTGGTCAAAACTGTGCTAAAATTATCGGTAGCTAACTTTATCCATGCCCAATTGTGTTTGAACTTTTAAAGGAACGTATTAACTTAATTTCATTAACAGAAAACAAACCATGACCATTAAATATCGGGATTTAATGTCAACACGCTGAAAGAATTTGAAAAGTTTAGCCTAATTTTTTCAAATTGCAATCCATTTCCATCTGTCCCATCCGTAGCAACAGACGACAGAAAATAGTTTCAGTGAAGTAATATAGTCTTTGGTAACAAAACTAGACCATTATTTGTGGGCGTTCATTGATGTGAGGACATATTTTTGATTTTTAAAGTGAACTAAAATAGCGTGACTATGCCCCTTTAAAGGGAAGGAATCCCTGTACGAGGATGAACTCTTTGCTTGTTTTGCCTTTAAGGGAAGAAAAACTGACAAATCTCAAATGACCATGCTCAAGCGTTCAGACTTTCGGTTTAAGTGTTTCTTCCATTTCAGTGGTAATGTAAATTACACATCTGGTTGTCGCATGAGTTACATCGTAAGAATTAATGCTCAATTGAGCTATTCCGCATATTTAATCATCCAAAAAGGTCATGCAATTCACTTTCAGCTACTTTCTTCTTTACCTTCTTCGTTTCAGTTTCTCGGGTTTGGGTAAGTGCAACTTTCGGTCGAAAACTTTCTGGATCCATGCAATTTGCTAAACTATACTCTCATTGACCTTACGCTGTAGCATGCTCTTAAGCAGTAGAACTTGCAGTATATCAGTATTAGATAATGATTTGGAATACTCTGATTTTTTCGATGACAATAAAACTAATTTGAGAAATGTCATGTTCAGAGCTATTGCAATGCACCGCCAATTCGCATGTTCTCCTACTATTAAGCATACTCGACTTGTGGTTGCGGAATCTAACAATAAACTCGGTTGATGTAGAACCCACATAATGTTAATTGCATTTATTACAAGCAGCAAAATAAATACCATTTTTAGAGCATTCCAAGACCCTTTACATTTAGAAAAATTGCTACTTACCAGGGTTTCCTATTGGACCACACAGTTGTTCACGCTGAATCCGCATTAATTGCATTAATTAATTAGACCGTTTCGCGTATCTTGCCACGTTCATTTCTTATATTTGATTGTGTTTGCGTTCAAAAGCTCTACTGAGCGAAATTGTTATTTTCTTTGGTTAACCCTATTCAGACCGGGCTTTTTTTGGTCTTCTTGGACCGGGGGCGGATTCCGTCCCCCCTCCTTAACTCTGAGAATATTAAATCTATCCCATGAAACTTAGAGGACAGATAGAACGTCCAAAAAAGTTCCCGTTGAGGTCCG
>OZ024899.1:23621217-23876217 GCA_964017195.1 Siderastrea radians
GGCTTTGTCGGCTTTAATTCTAAGGACTTATGCACTCCTATCAAGTAGTTTAAGGCCTGGGTTAAAAATCTGTACAGAAAATATGGTTCACACTTAATATCTTGGGCTAGATTACCTAGACCAGGTTGACGTTTACCCTGAATGTTAGTCTTGACGTCTTCTTCTGCCTTAACACAAAAGTTTGGTCACGTGACATGTCCCGTGATCAAAATGTTAAAATTAAGCAAATCGGTGGCGAATTTGCTTTGTATAGTTAAATAAATTAGCTTTTTCGATGGCAATTTAATATATTAAACCTTCTACGTTTCGAATGATTGTCCTTGAGTTTCAAAATTACAGTTATAGATCATCAAAGGCTGAATTTTGGACTTAAAAATGACCTTTGCCCTCACAAACTTTTTTAAAGAATAATGGACGATCATTCCAAACGTGAAGGGCTGGAAATTTTTACTCTGCATCAGAAAAGCGTTTTTATTTTATGTTTTCTCTTAAACCCGTCACCAATTCGTCAAATATTTGCCATTTTAGGAAAAATGACCACGTGACATGTCACGTGGTTTATGGAAAAGCTTGTTATACTTCATAATGTTAAGGACAACAAAACCTTTCCATGTGCTAAATTTCGATTCAGCTCTATTCCGTTTGTTAACGTTATCATGAATAAACTGTTTTTTTTTTCAGGATAATTAGCCTTTGACCCAGGCCTTGAACCACTTGAGGTGGTTGCACTTTTGCTTGCGTCGTGAAAACCACGTAAAAGACCCCTTACTCTCTGTTGACCATCTGCTTAGTTCTTCTTCCAAGTCAGGAATTTCGCCGTTTGTTCCTTTCATTTTAGCCATTCTCTCAATGGCCTCCCTTGTTACAGCATTGAAGTTGTCAATGTTCTCCTCCAAAACTTTTGGACGCATAACTTTAGGGGCCAACGCTTGACGGACTCTTAGCCATTGTTCACCACTCCTGTTAACAATGACATGGAAAACAACTTAAAGTACCACCCTTTAAACTTTGCTCTCTATGTTGACCAAGTGCAAAGCTTAGTGCATGCTTTATCGACGCTTGTTTTATTTGGGTGGATGCCAGCAACTTTGTCCAGGAACTCAATTTGTCTTTTCGGATAAGCGGTGTTGGCCTTTTTTAAACATTTGGGCTATAACTAGCAATATTTCCCGCTATAATGTTTGCTCTCAATGTAGACCGAGTGTTAAGGAGGCTCGTAACGGTTTTCAATTGATATAATGCTTTTGAACGAGGAAAGTTTACAAAAAGGTATATTAATGGCCGTGTGGGCAAACTGTGAACCTCTTAACACCTCTTTTGTCGAAAAATACTTGTTTGGCTGTTTGTGATGTCGTAGTGTTTATGGTGGCAACACTAAAGCTCCACCAAAATAACCTCCAAATTTCAGTGATTGCAATTTGCAAATTATCTAAAAAACTAATTCCGTGACGTACTCTTTTTTATTGCATTTTTGGAAAGCTCGCTAATTTTTCTCCAACCGTTTCTATTTGAATTAACATATTGAATGTAACAGGATAGGTTTCCGAGCAAAATTTATAGATAAAAACAAACGCTTCGTGTACTTTTCATTTCGGTTCGCACAAACGTTAAGCGATGGATTTTACGTGTGCCGAACCTAATGCAAATTAGCAAAACAATTGCGACGTTTGAACCGGGCCTTAGTAGTCTCAAAATATAATGAAATGTGTAGAGATACCGTCCCTATTAACACAAAATATTGCGGGGATGCTTGAAAATTCGGTAAAATGTTCTAAAAAGAAGTTAAAATTATAAAAAGGCTATGATTCACACCATTTAGAATTTTTATCTCGTGGCTGCAATAGCAACTACGGTATAATGAAGTGGAGTTAAACGCATTCCTGGGCACATTCCTGCGGTTATTTATGTGATCTCTCGTACACTCTGTAGAACCCCACTTTAGATTCGCTGATGATCGCGAGATCTTCCGCATTCCCAAGAGAGAAACTTCGCTTTATCATCGGGTTATGTCGTTATTTTTAGGCCCTGATGTATCCGATAACAAGGGCGTCTGGAGTTTCTGGTGTTTGGAGTGATGGCTTGTGTCGTTTATCAATGATTTCACGCTCAGTGCTAACATTTAAGAGACATAACGTTAGATCACGACGATCATAGCCTGCGTAGCAAGCGTTTCGGTAAGGCTTTCCGCACGTTCGATGCACTTTTCGCTTTTCTGGCCGCGGGAAAATTGGGGCGGGCGCAAAAAAGTGCGTCGCCTCCCCTCCCCCTCCCCGCTGCTTCCATCAGTGTTGCGCTCGCCCCAATTTTTGCGCAGCCAAAAAGCGAAAAGCGCCTCCAACGGGCGGAAAGCCCTACGGAAACGCCTGCTACGCAGGCTAGGACGATTAGGGATGTGTTCCTAGGATTGGCTTTTGTCAGAAGCATATCGTGCCAGTGATTTGACTTGTGTTGATTGTGAAGCAAACACAGTCGATGTGAACAGGCGATTTCCGGTTTTGATTACTGTGTTGGAACTTTCAATTCACCTTCTGCGTTTTCTGTCCATTGGCGATTCTTATTCAAGAGATACGTAGAAACGATTGTTTTAGCAAGAGAAAATAGAGAACACGGATGGGATAATTTGTTATTTTAAGAACAGACAAAAATAGACATTCTGTATTCGATTTTGATGTAGCTTTGTTTATCATTTATCTTTCGTGATATTGGGCTTAGGTAGTTTAGCCTTTTAAAGGATATCATTAACAGGTCTCCTAACAAGTGATCTGATAGCAGACTCGAGAATGAGACTGACAACACAATCCCATTTCTTGACACACTGGTCACGCGGGATTCAGACGGACGCCTCACTACTAGTGTTCATAGAAAGCCCATGCACGCTGATCAACACCTTCACACCACCCTCAATCGGTAAAACGAGGCACTGTTAGGGACTGTTCGTTATTTATGGCTAAGGGAGGGGGGGGGGGGTGTCGGCGATTTTCAACCAATTCAGGCATATGAAAAATTTACCCCTCCCCGAAAGTGGGTATTTTAAAAAATTACCCTCCGTTTATGTGACAGGTTAAAATTTTACCCCCCCCCCCCCCCTCCCCTACCCTCAGGACGCGACGTGCTTACAATTGCGAAATTGCGTACAACATGTGTTCTGGCCGCGTGCCGATAAACCAAAATCAAGTGCAAGGTCATTTGTGATCGTACAGTATGGAAGCTCTCAGCAAGGAAAGTAAATTTGCAGCGCCGGTATTCACGTGCGCCCAGAGAAGATCCGATTCGAGAGAGAAATCAACGGTAGGAAAGTTTGCAAGAAGTTCATTGCAAGGCTTGAACCAGTTTTGCTGTTTGAGGATGGCTATATGCCTACGCACTACAATACTGTAAACTACAACTGGCCCCGGCAAATGACACATGTGTAGGTTTTGCTAATGTTATATATCAGATTGCATGTATTTTAAAGGGATTTAATAAGTTATATATTGGAGCCTTTACCACCATTTTCACTACTACGCGACTTTTCTTTTCAAAACACTTCTGAGCACTTTGCAATACGCTTCCGTCAATCATACCTTATATGGGAAGTGTCTGATGTTACCGCAATTGAATTGAGCTCGAAGGAATAAAGATGGCGCCAAATTACCCCGTAAATTTGCGCTGGCGAGTGTTATATTGACTAGTAAAAGAGGCTTTAGAGTCGTTGATGTTGCAAGAATACTTCACGTCTGGCAGATATTGGTAAAGAAATTTCGACATTTCTTCAGAATTACTGAAATACCCGCTCGGTGGATTATCCTATGCGGCGGATGGTAAGCTTGCGTTTAATCTCGTGGATAAGCTAAACTGAAGTGTGAAGTAAAAATTCTAGCTTTTCTGACCTGAAAATAGCACACGACATGTTATTCACCACGAGTATAATCTGGCAAAATGTCGAAGTGTACGAGGGCGAAATTCAGGAGTGGATAGAGTATGCAACGGGAAAACGAATCATGATCGGCGTGCGATCAACCGATTCGTGAAGAAAATGGGTTTGACAAGACGAAAGCTGAAGAAACGTACGTATGACTTGTTGGATTGTTTTTGCAAGAAACACTGCTAATTCTAGTCACCTATCACCCGAGGAATGGAATGAAAAACAAAACATAAGCGCTTTATAACGTTTATTGTTCTACGTGAATGTTAACGCTGTGACATGTAGCAAGAAAAATTTGAAAAATCGTTATTTATAAAAGTGGGAACGGGGAAATATCAAGGAAAATATTTAAGCACAGTTTCATGTTTACTTCTTCGTTATAGTTCACTGTGATTACCAGAGAACGTGATAAGCGAAACAGGGCGATGTATCGTCGTAGGTCATCGCTAAATTTCACCCAGAACAGTTGCTATTTATAGATGAATCAGAACTTCTCAGACTCATCTATAAATAGCAACTGTTCTCGGTGAAATTCAGCGATCCTATGACAATACATCGTCCTGTTTCCCTCATCACGTTCTTTGGCAATTGTCTTGAGCTAAAGAGTTAAAACGAAGAAGTAAACTCGAAAGTAAGCTTAAATATCTTCCTCGATTCCCCGTTCCCGCTTGTAGAAATAACAATTTCCCTATCATGTCACAGCGTTATATGTTTACATTCTCGAAACGTAGAACAACAAACGTTACAAGCGCATTATAAGCTTATACATTATTTTGTTTTTTCAATTCATTCCGGAGGTGATAGGTGATTAGAATTAGCAGTGTTCCTTCCCAAAAAATGCAACAAGTCATACGTACCTTTCTCTTGTCAAACCCATTTTCTTCACGAATCGGTTGATCGCACGCCGATCATGATTCGTTTTCCCGTTGCATACTCTATCCACTCCTGAATTTCGTCCTCGTACACTTCGGGATACTGCCAGATTTATGCTGGTGGTGAATAACATGTCATTTGCTATTTTCAGGTCAGAAAAGCTAGAATTATTACTTCACACTTCGCGGGTTTAACTTATTCACGAGATTAAACGCACGCTTACCATCGGCCGCATAGGATAATCCACCGAGCGGGTATTTCAGTAATTCTGAAGAAATGTCGAAATTTCTTTACTTGTAAATATCTGCCAAACGTGAAGTATTCTTGCAACATCAACGACTCTAAAGCTTCTTACTAGTCAATATATGACTCGCCAGCGCAAATTTACGGGATAATTTGGCGCCATCCTTATTCCTTCGTTCAATTCAATAGCCCTTTTCACAGTTACCTTTTCTCATTTGCATGACAATGTATTTGAACGTGGATGTGAGGCAATTTCGGGCAATTTTGCACTTTTTGCCCGAAATTGCCTCACATCCACGTTCAAATACATTGTCATGCAAATGAGAAAAGGTAACTGTGAAAAGGGCTATTGCGGTAACATCACACACTTCCCATATAAGGTATGATTGACGGAAGCGTATTGCAAAGTGTTCAGAGGTGTTTTGAAAAGAAAAGTCGCGTAGTAGTGAAAATGGTGGTAAATAACGCTACTCCACGTCACGTTTTCTTGGCTTTTCAAACTATAAAGACCAGGTTCTTTGGAAATAGAATTCTCGAAACAGAGATCAACTTTTTAAATATGTCTGCAAAACGGCTACACAAGTGTTGAAACAACAGTTTCTAAAAGTTTACCCCCCTTATTTCTACTGTATTAAAAAAACACCCCCCCTTTTTCATTGATTTTGAAAATTTTACCCCCCCCCCCCCCACTCTAAACACCGGCCCCTCTAAGGCATAAATAACGAACAGTCCCTTCACCTCATAAGAAGACCATCTGTTACCTCCAAAGGCAAAAACATCTATCATCTGTTCTTGTTTCTAATGGATATCCATATTCGTTTGTAAGAATCAACAAGGTGCCCACAACTGAATAACTCCAGCTTGTAAGGGCCCGTCTTTGATAAACCACAGGTTTTCTTCTCTTCCTCTTTCAACTGAACTCCAATGAAATATTTTTCGCAATTTCATGTTAATAGGGACGTTTTGGTATTCCCATACAATTCCTTATATTTTGAAACTACTAACGATCACGTAGATGGTGCTACCCCTGTGGTTGAACTAACAGTGAGTGCGACCACAGCCATTGTTTATGATTGTCAAATCGACTAGACACAAAGAATCGGAAATGAGAAACTCCACTTTGAATTGAGAATACAATACATACCCTCTTATCCCAGGAATACAGCACGACAGATATAGTACTTACAAGCTCTCCAGTCCAGGAGACATCCCTCTTCTTCTGCGATATTCTTCAAGAAAATCCAAGGGCGTCCGTTTCGGGAATTTTCCCTCAGCTCGAAACACGGTCTCGAAGTCTTTTGGTTCCATAATATGTACGACAGAGGTTTTTTCGGTGACGTTTTCTTTAAATATCGGACCATACTTACTAAATAGCTTCTCTGATAACTTATGTTGTTTTCTGAAGCCCTCACTTTGTCGGTAGAAAGCTAACGCTGTTCTAAGTCTGCCCTGAGGTCCCGGGATTTCATCGAAGGACAACACCGCCGGTTCGTCTACATCGATTGACCCTACAAAACGATCGTTTGCCCGGACACTTGGGATCGCCTCCGCTCTTTGGAATCTCACGCGAGTCGATGCGGGAGCAAAAAGTTGTAAACGCGATGACAGCGCTCGCTTGAAAGTGAATTTCGTAGCGATCATTTCTATTTGACTTCACACAACAATACATCAAACCTATTGCACATGATTTAGCATAACAATTAACATGTATGATTCAGCATATTTAATTTCAGACACTAATCCCAGTAGGAGGCGTGAGTCACTCAATTTCTTTTCCTAAAGTGGTGTCCATGTCAATTTCAATCAATTAAATTTATTGAACTGCACCATATTGTTGTGCTGTTGATTTCCAGTATTTCGGAAGACAAGATTTGACTCTTTGGACTCTTTGGCGCTGGCAGAACTTGCCACCCAGTGCGTGACCAGTAACAGTGTGAACTTGTAAAAGCCAATCCAATTTGAAACCTCAGAGACAATATTTGCATATTCGTTTGTCACAACAAGACAGTCACACACTGTGCTCGCAGAGGCGTGACGTGCTGTCTGTAAATGTTGTAATTTTTGAAAGCCTCATTTGAGACCGGTTTCCATACGTTTTCTTTCAAACTTTACATGTTAAAATAAACCATCTGAAAGCAAGGGTCACAAAATAACTAAATGTTATATACTCTTTCTAGTTATAACCTTTGTTTGTTTATCGGATGAATTCCAATTTTCAAGATGTAAACAATGACGTCAGTGAGCCTCTGCCTGTACTGAATGACTGAAACAACTCAAAATCTGTTGTTTATGGCTTTGTTTCAGTTCCTTGCATTTTACTCCGATTATTTAAGATTTATGCTGATTAAAATTATTAAGTCGTAAAATGGAATTAAAGTGAAGTTTCTACTGTCGAATGAGCTTAGTTCGTAGTTGTTCTCACAGCTCGATCTCGATTGGGTTCGATTGGGTTCGGAAGTCAAACGTAATCGAACTCTCACACAAAATTTTCAATTCGATTGTGTTCGATTTCCGAACCAATCGTACCCAATCATTCGATTAAGTGCGATTGGGTTCAATTAAGTTCGATTACCGAACGCATTCGATTGGTAACGTCGGGACTGAAGCAAATGAGCAGGACTTACCCTCAAATTGCCTTGTCGTATACCCCTATAACTTTACCAAATAAAGTGAACCAAAAATGTGGTTACAATTTGCTATATAAATCCCCTAGCTACTCCCACACTAAAAAAGAACAACACGGTGCAGAGCAACGTCTGTGTATGTGCTTTAACTGGCTTGAATGGGGAATGGGGACGGATACGCCGATGAAAGTTATATACCTATATGTACCTGTAGTTCAAATGACATGAAATGTCAGCCGTTTTTGCCTTAAAATATGACATAGATTTTGCCCATCTTGCTCTGAAATAGGGGATAGATTTTTTCTTTCAGGGTTCAGAGTTTAGTGCAAAAAAGGCTGCAAGAAAGTGTATATTTAATAAGGATATATAGGATTCGTGTCATGAGCGACACCATCTCCATCCTTCCCACCATGCCCTGCTCTGGAGTTGGAATAGAACATGTAAATGGACAGAAAGTGTCATGCTATCCATATTGTCATAAGAGATGTTGTTGCACATCTTAGCACAGGCAGCCCAGACGCGTTGTAAGTGGAGTTCACTTAAAAATAGAAAAGGGTGAAAATATATGTAATAGCACGAAATAAATCTTTAATTCACGAAATAAATCTTGTTTACTTCTGCTTATTTTGTCCTGTTTAATTAATTTCCGGTTAATCTTGCAGCGCTCTCTTAAATTACGCAATCGCTTGTTAGCGTCGCTGCTTATATAACCCGTTAAGCCTAAGGTTTGCAGAGATTAATAACAGACTAACCGGTGACAAAAGAATCAAGATATCTTGAAATAAATCGTGCCTACCTTCAGCTCAATGTTCCCGTGTTCGTCCTGGCTGGTTTAAATGACATTTTGTGGCTTTTTCAATCGGACGTAGCTTCCACTAGCTACCTCCGATTGAAAAAAGCCACAAAATGTCATTTAAACCAGCCAGGACGAACAGAGGAACATTGAGCTGAAGGTAGGCACGATTTATTTCAAGATATCTCGATTCTTTTATCACCGGTTAGTCTGTGATAAATCTCTGCAAACCTTAGGGTCCTTAGGCTTAACGGGTTATATAAGCAGCGACGCTAACAAGCGATTGCGTAATTTAGGAGAGCCCTGCAAGATTAACCGGAAATTAATTAAACAGGACAAAATAAGCAGAAGTAAACAAGATTTATTTCGTGAATTAAAGATTTATTTCGTGCTATTACATATATTTTAACCCTTTTCTATTTTTAAATGAACTCCACTTACAACGCGTCTGGGCTGCCTGTGATCTTAGTTTAAAATGTCACATGATATAGTAACTTTTATGCTGATCACGACGTTTCAACCACTTTACTGCTGCTCTTTATTGGCCATTAGGGTCGTCTGGTTGGAACATTATAGCTAGTTAGCACTGTGGTTGTTAGTGATTGGTACGCTTCACTCCAAACCAGGGTTGTTACTAATTGAAAGGATTTCGCTACAACCTCGTCCCCAGGGCCTTCTCCTCGTTCAAAATGGCGGTCGGAGAAACCCCTGGCCAAGGCTGCTGAAATACACATGATGAAATGGCTTTTTCGGACGTTGGTTTTAGCGTCTGGCGGCCCTGGTTGTTTTTTTGCAGTCTGAAACCGTTGTTCAAACGAAACAAAGAAATTTCAAATGTCTACGTGACAAAATTCTAACGAATTTTTGGAGCCATTTTGGCAGCCTTGGTCAGGGGTTTCTCCGACCGCCATTTTTGAGCGAGGAGAAGACCCTGGGGACGAGGTTGATTTCGCTAGGCTCTGAGTGCTTGCGCGTACTTTGACCTCTGTCAGCCGTTTCAGAACAGCTGATGAGACTGCACACTAACTGCTTTGAGACAACGTTGAGTCTATTGGCCACCACCCGCCTTGGTACATCCGTACTGTTGAAGTGGCCATATTCACGTTAGTCAGTCCCTTTCGTAACAACTTCAGTGGGGATAGTAGGACTGGAATTCCTGGAACGTGGATGTCTACAATAAACCGACACAATCTCTGACACACTTGACCGCTAAGGAATTAGTGTCTACTCAGTTCGGTTCAAGTTTATAAGAGCTGATCAATTGCTTCACCACAGCCAATCCTTACTACAGCGAGCCGCAAAGGAAACAGTGTCTAAACAGTTCAAGTTCAAGGTTATTAACAGCTGATCAATGATTTTAGACACAACTCGGATACCAAAGACTGAGGGTCATAATGAAATATGTGTTTGTATTAGAGTTGCAAATTGCAAGTTGATCAAAATGCACAGTCTCCAACAAACACGGTGCTACTTATAGTGACTAGTGGTAAGCGGTCGAAACGTCGCAAAGTGACTTGCGACGAGCAATTGAAAAAAGCAGCATGTACATATTCTTCATATAACGGTTCAAACAGAAAGAAATACAAAAAAATTGTTACATCACACTAGAGTTTGTTTTTGATATCACAATCATCGATATGTGTTTCGATCAGACAAATACATATTATGTGACTGTTTCAATATATAAAACGCGACAAAATTCGCCAACTTCGCAATATGTATTAATTAACAAGTTATCTAATATAGGACCACCTCCTCGCCGATATACAACGGCGAGGTACATGCGTCTGTATATAAGGAAGACTGGTATCTCGCCGATGTACAACGGCGAGGTAGATGCGTCTGTAAATAAGAAAGACTGGTACCTCGCCGATGTACAACGGCGAGGTACATGCGTCTGTATATAAGGAAGACTGATTCTCGCCGATATACAACGGGGAGGTACATGCGTCTGCATATAACGAAGACTATCTCGCCGATGAACAACAGCGAGGGACATGCGTCTGAATATGAGAAAGACTGATATCTCGCCGATTTTCAACGGCGAGGTAGGTGGGTCTGTATATAAGGAAGACTGAAATCTCGCCGATGTTCAACGGCGAAGTACATGCGTCTGTATATAAGAAAGACTGATATCTCGCCGATGTACAACTGCGAGGTAATTTGTAACCTAAATTGTAACTTGAAATCCCGCCCGCGTAGTTCATTGACGAATTATATTTGTCTGCTTATATAAACTGGAGCATGATGGAGATAAGTCTGTTGGACGACGCAAAAAAAAAGGAGAGATAGATTTGCGCTGCAGAAGTTACACAAGCACGGATTTCTTAAACTATGGGGTAGTGTTCAGGGGGCCAGTGAGAAATATTTCTCTGTACAATTGAAAAAAAAAACAACCAAACAAACAAACAGACAAAAAACAGATTACTGAAATATTGAATGCTCGAAGTTATTTATTAGCCCGATCATTAGCAAAAGTCACAGTTTTATGTTCGTGATGAAGGACCTTAAGGCTCGTAACATGCCTGCCACATCGCTCACTTTTCTTGAACTAACAACCCTATATTCACTCCAGTCTTACAGGGAGTTGGGTTAAATACGAGCAAAAAGTAATCCCAGTCAGCCGAACCGGGACAATTAAATCAAGCCTAATTGAAATAATAAATATACATTGCAATATCTATTGTCTTACGAATTTAGGGAAGTGGTCATAACAAGTGTACTCAATGAGGACCCACCTTGTGTAGGGGTAGGGAGGCTATGCAAGATACCACCTGTCTGATTAGCCAAATGGAGGGAGGATTGAATCTTTTTCTTAGTTTCTACTCCTGATAGAGTTGGGGCTATACAAACAAGACACCGTCTTTTAAGGTGGGGGAAGGCGGGTACATGAAGAGACCACCTGTCCTTTTGCAGAGTGGTGGGTCCTGTCTGAGTACAATAGCTTTGACCATTTCCCTTACTGTTAAATTCCTTTATTTCGTTCGTGTGGAGCTATTTTAAAGGATATGGTTTTTTTCCCGTTTGGGCTGGGGTAAGGTTTTGTGCTCTGTGGAACCGGGGTCTGGAATTGGGTATGTTTTTTATCACTTGTCTCTTGAGTACAGCGGTTCTGGCGACCGTTTGTCGAGACTTCCGATAACTTTTCGGGCCCGATTTCAAAGACGTGCCTTTCTCAAAAGCCCCGAAACTTTCCCGGCTGATTTCGGGCACAATAATTGTCATAATTCACACTGTATCTTGTAAACAAAGAAGTTTCTAAGCAAGAAACTTAGCTAGACCTCATTGGTCGAATGATTATCGATCGGCTCATCGATTGGCTGATCATACAGACAGGACTACTTCGCCGCTGATCATCGGCGAGTTTTATAGTTCTCCTTACACAGACAGGACTAATTCGCCGATGATCATCGGCGAGGTTTGGAGTTCTCCTTTATACAGACACCTTCACTTCGCCATTGATCAACGGCGGAATATTTATTTCTCCATATTACAGACAACTTCACTTCGCCGATGATCAACAGCGAGATTTTGAGTCTTTCATTTAATATAGAGACGGTTTCACTTCGCTGATGATCAACGGCGAGATATTGAGTACTTCACTATAGAGACGGTTTCACTTCGCTGATGATCAACGGTGAGATATCGATGCCTACTTTATAGAGACGGTTTCACTTCGCCGATGATCAACGGCGAGATATCGATGCCTACTTTATACAGACGGTTTCACTTCGCCGATGACCAACGGCGAGATATTGCGTCCTTCATTATACAGACGGTGTCACTTCGCCGATGATCAACGGCGAGATATTGCGTCCTTCTTTATACAGACGGTTTCACTTCGCCGACGATCAACGGCGAGATATCGATGCCTACTTTATAGAGACGGTTTCACTTCGCCGATGATCAACGGCGAGATATTGAGTCCTTCATTATACAGACGGTTTCACTTCGCCGATGATCAACGGCGAGATATCGATGCCTACTTTATACAGACGGTTTCACTTCGCCGATGACCAACGGCGAGATATTGCGTCCTTCATTATACAGACGGTGTCACTTCGCCGATGATCAACGGCGAGATATGTCCAGATATTGCGTCCTTCTTTCTACAGACGGTTTCACTTCGCTGATGATCAACGGCGAGATTTCCGATTTGTGTTATATTAAGAATATTTAATCAAACTGATTGCGACATTCACATGAAAAAAGCCGCTCTATATATTGAAACAATCACATAATATGTGAATGTTTGCCATATTCTCCATTCAAAAGCGATCGACAAGCTTGATCTTAGCCGGTTTGTCTGGAACGTTGACCATTTTCAAGCAAGGCTCCAGGACCTCCAGTGGCTCGTGGTGATACTCTAGGCGGAAACGCTGGAGTAACTATAAAAGAGAGCAGCCTGGATTAAAAAGTATCTTACACTGAAAATGGAGGCAGTTGGAAATTTTTTTCCTATTTTCTTTTTATGCAGATCTCCAAAGATACGCAGGTAAATTAGGGTTATTAGGAAATCTTAACCCAAAGGACATGCACAGCGTCGTAAAGGTATCAGATTCTTTTGTCAAAGAAACTCTTGAAATTTGGTCAGAGATCTCTTTCGAGGAAACGGTAACATCCGATAAGCGTCTTAGTTCATTACCTTTATGGCATAACTCACTTATAAGAGTTGGAAACAAACCTGTATTTTATCAAGACTGGTTTCTCAAAGGTATAAGCAAAGTCAATCATTTCATGGACGACTCCTTTAACTTCCTCTCCCACACATCTATGACCTGTAAAGAACATAAAAAAGCACTTTAGGCTCATCGCCTTGTCTTGGAGTGATTTTAATTAACCCGTGAAACAATACCTAACAATTAGTGTCTAATAGTCGAAGTTGAACAAAAGAAAACAATGGAATTAGTGTGTAATATTGAGTAATAGATAAGTATCTATCATCACGCACGTCAGAACTAGAAAGAGCTTGTAGTACAATTTATTAGTCAGTACCGCCTGGAGTTTGAAAGGACACGAGTGGAAACTTGTTCAAACGATACATTTAAAAGATGCAGCATTTACAAGACGTTTGTATCGAGTTTGTATGGCTGGTTGCAAACTCTTGCCACACAGCCATACAAATGTTTCGAAATTTGCTCTTTTTCAAAAGGAAATATCTCATTCAATTTTCAATTCTTCTCATAGGTGCTGTTAACACTTACTAAATGAAGCAGTAAATGCTTGCTGTTATTCATCTTAACCATGCGTTTGTTTTTATTTTGCTGAAAAATTTACGTTATTACATGACGCGATCAAAGAACGCTCACGTAAACAAAGGTGGCCCTTTAAGTCGTGAAAAAGATAAATTTGCACTAAGTGTAAACTGTTCTTTGGATTTAGTATTCCAGAATACACACACGTAGAAATAAATAGAATGAAACAATTCAAATCCTTCATATTAAGATTTCATTACGCTGGAATGCCGAGCATATCTTGAGCATCACATAGTACCCGGGTAAGCAAAGGCAATCAATTGTCATAATCATCGTTACTGTGGCTTTTACTGTACATTTAAGTTCCGAATATTTAAGTGACTGGCCATGCAGTCACGCCTTGGAAGTTCCTGCAACTGAGTCACCTCGTGCGTACAACACAACACACCAGACACCAGTTGACAGGGGCACCCAACGACCTGATGATTAGTAAAACAAAAGACCTGACATTTCTTACTAAGGCTCTGTCAGAGTTATCCTCTTATGAGTACATCGAGATCTCAGTCACAAGCAACAGAAAACTTTCTCACTTCCTTACCTCAAAAATGAAACCAAACGCATACCAGTACCCTAACACTTATGAAGAGTTCTTGAAAAGACAGCAAGACATGCATAAAGAGGGCATCAAAGCGGCTCAAGAACGTGTACAGGATCCTACATTTACCATCTGATTTCCAAAGGTGTTTGATGGAGAACAGCTCATGGGAATTTCCCTACACATTTCCTAAGTAAAAGGCATAGTAACATTTTCGAATCAACCTCCTACTTACGACAAGCTTGATGTTTACGCTGATGACAACTTGTTAAAGGAGGTTCAAACAGAAGTAGACATGGAAGACTTGTTTGAAAGAGAAGAAGAGTTTATAATGCCTACTGCTGACTGTGGACAAGATGATAAGGAAGTTGATTTTAATGAAATAAATGTTGACTTTGGAGCAAATAGCGACGAAGATATAGTGACAAGGAAGAGAAGTTAAAAGAAAACGCAAGTAAAAACCTCAGTCAAGGAAAGCAAAAGTGGTACATCGAAAGAAATGCGGCGAGACGTAATTGCGCCGGTCTGTATAGAGGCAGCTGGTGCTGACCAAAGTGGCTCTCGTGTGCCCCGAGCCTCACATGCTATCGGCTCTGCGGGTGGGATTGAATAGAATGTAGGCTACCAAAAATGTCCTTCGTCTTATTTCATATGGCCCGCTGGACGAAGGACTTTTCATACTTGATTAACGCCATTTTTAGCGACCCATACGGGTCTCTGAGCGAAGACCAATCAGAGTAGTCCTTTGGCACCTCTGGGGATAGAATTGTCAATCACAAGCTATTAGGCACAATGAAATGTGACTTGTGGTTGAACCGTTCAACATGGGTCGATTGCGAAAGCCCTATAAGAAGCATATGTAAGGGACTGTGCAATAATTACCTGGAAGGGAGGGGGGATTGGGAAATGAGTAAAATAAGGCTCAAAATTAAGTCGCACCCCTCCTCTCACTAAGCGAAAATTAACTTTAACCTCTCCTCACCTACTGATAATATTAAGGTGACACCCGCTCCCCAATCCAATGCTTCCTCCCCTCATTGGTTCCCACACACCTAATTTACATGCTGGATGTCTTCCTCAGGCCCAAAACGTACTTCAAATGACTCTTCAACATATGAGTTCTCTCCATTGGAATTACTTGACTCTGATTCTGAAGTTGTGTCGTCTTCACACGAGTTACAAAATTCTTCCTCTTCCAGAACATCCCTGGCAGCATTTTCAAGTGCATGGCTGAGAACTTGGTTAGTTAAATCAGCCTATGTTGTTTCAAATACATTTTTAGCTGGTTTTTCGTAAGCGCTTCCATATCTGTTTCAGTTACCAAGAAATATTAGACGGAAGAGCGTTCCTTTTTCTTACTCTTTTTTTCGCCTTTGCATCCAAGAACTCAAGGTGCTCTACATAACTTTTACACGCAGTCTCGTCCACGTTGTACTGGGAACAGAACTCTTGCAAAGACCTTTCGTCAGAGGAGGAAATTTTTCCTCGTTGAACTATTTCTTTATCTGGACACTCAGGAGAAGTTTATAAGTTTACGTTGCAAAGTAATCAAACTGTTTATATTTACATAGATTAATATATTGCTATTAAAGTCAACAGTTGGTTTTTCCATTCTCTTTAATTATAGTACAATGTAGGCTATCCTACACTGGCATTTTCTGTTCATTGAATAACATCATAGTGCCAGGGCCATAGCGAGACTTTTCAGATAACCGAGGCAATTGGGAAAGCGCCAAAGGCGCGAGCTTTTATGGGGGTCTGGGGGCATGCTCTCCCAGAAAATTTCGAAATCTACACGCTTGGAAATGCCATTTTAAACGTTTTCCTGGTGGTATTTTCCCCCAAACATAACCAAATCCAAACTAACTTAAACAGCATTCCTGGTGCCAATAAAGTAGAACTGTTTTAATATATAACAGAGGCATTCCTCTCTTACTGCATGACAGACAAGAAAATACTAAATAATCAGCCAGTTCAGAAATCAAAGCACCTGGAGTTGATATTTAGTATGAATGTTTGAACTCTAATAGCTCTTCTACCACTTTTCCAGTTTGTGTAAAAATGTGAAAATAGTAATGCCCGCCCCCCCCCCCTGTATGTAATAAATTTTACATCCAACCCCCCTCTCTCTAGTTGTGATTTTCCCCTATGCCCCCCCATCCCCTCTCTGGTTTCCCAACCCCTCCCACCGCTCCAGGTAATTACTGCACAGTCCCTAATATGAGACAAAAGTTGCGTGTCACGCCACTCCCCAGTTTTGGCGCGAAAACTGACCGTTCAAAGGAGTCAAGTCGTCCTTACGTTCAGGCGGGAAAGCTCGCTTCGCTCACTTAGCTTTCCCGCTGTGAAACTGGTGAGGTAGACATGTGGCAAGTCTGAATACAATGCAGAAGAAAAAGGCAAGAAAAAAAAAGAAGCACTAAAAGACCGCCATCGCTCATTTAACAACTCTTCAGTACGTCAAAATGCCTGAAAATTAATATCAAATTATGCTATCTCATATTTGAGCATTCGGAGTCGATATCTCTGAAGGTTTTTCTTGCTCTAACACTATCACTTTTATTCCTTAATAAGGATTTCAGCTTCGTTTGAAGGTTTATGTCTATTTTTTGGGAATATTCTAGCACTCTTCAATGTGGTTTCGAAGTTTCTATGCACTCTTCAAAACATTTCCGAGATATCTAGGAAATCTGTTCAAAAAAAGTTCGAAAATCTTAGTTTGCCAGTTCTCCTCAGAGACGTGATCCGAAATCGAAAGCCAAATATTCGAAAATTCTAACCGACCTTCCTTCCGAACAGATATTTACCGAAATTACTCGTTGGATGCCCTTGCATGATGGAGTAACGGTCAAGATCATGTATTGCAGAGGAGCGACACACCTGCATTGTGGCGAGAAACACACCTTTCCGGATTCTCCACCAAAATATGTAGAGGAGCGACTCTCTTGACAATGCGTAGAGGTACTAGGACTGGTTTATTTCCTTCTTCTTGCTTGCTTCACAACGGCTATCGTCTCGTCTAACTTCTGGGAACAGTTGACTGCTAACACTTTTCGAAAACCTTGCTATATGCTAAAATTGTAGACATGTCTGGGTTTGCTGATCGTGGGAACTTTTGCTTCACTGGCCCGTACCTTACCTCAGCGTGTAAGACACACCTACATGTTCGACAGTAAGAAGTTGAAGATAACCAATGAAAGCTCGATGATAAAACTACAAGGTTCAACTATAAACCCAAACAGGAACCTTCATGCATGTAGGTAAAATCCAAGGTCAGCTCTAATTCTCAAGCGTGCCTGCTTTAAGATACCACACCTAAATTCAACAAATCCTTAATAATTTCAATAGACAGTACTACTCGAAAACTAAGGAAATGCCCCTGTGGATTAGCTTAACCTTGAATGACCTTAAACTACGAACAAACTGTAAACAAGAAATACTTTTAAGCGTAAACCCTTAATTGAGACTAATAAAAACGTTCTGATAAAAATGATTCCTTTTAAACTTCCTAACAATATTAATCTGTTTTGTACTTGCCCATGTCTTATTTTTTTGTCTTTGTCAAAAAGGTACTGAATCTTAACTTCATGATCATCAAACCATTTTATAACCTCAGCCCCAAAATTCTTAGGATAATGACAAGTCGTTAAAAAAGAGCTCAAGGGATTTGTCCGTTTCATCACAAAAGGCACACCGAAGATGATACAATACCAATTGAAAATAAAAAAGAATTTGTCACAAGACATTTGTTAAGTAGTTTATACTGAAATTCACGCGATTTAATATCCCAGGCAACGCGACATCGCAGGCTATTCTAAATCATCATTAACAGATTGGGCATTATAGTTCAGTTGAGCAGTCGGTGGAGTGATGATTCTATTCCGAAGTTCCTTATTACTTAATCTCTCCATGCATATTAAAGAGCTTGTCACCTTCATAAGCAGACGTCTTTTAATTAATGATTCCCGCCATTCAACTGGAAAGGCAACGAATAAAGAAACAATTCTAAAAGTATCTTACGGCGAAAGGTTTTGATCTGATCGCGACATTCGATCCGATGCTGCTTGTTGGTGTTATTGGGCATTATAGTACAACGCTACATTTCGGCGTGCTCCCACTGGTCCAAATCGATCACGTGACGCAATAGTGTCTCCTCAGCGGGCACCTATCAGCGTATAGTGCCCGTTTTTGGCAATTTTTGCTCTAAATTTAGCGTTTTCTAATAAAAACAATAGAGTCCTTCTGTTTCAGGCCCTATGCATGTGTGATAGGTTCCCTCGAAGATATTGATGTTCAAACTTCATATAAGCCCTCGACCTACGTTCTCTGGTTAATATTTGTTGAGAACATCAAATTTCCTTGGGCAACCTATCACACGATAGTGCCTTCGCCAAAAGAACTCTGTCGTCTGGCTGTGTATCATTATGTGTAGCATCGTGGTTATTAATGATTGATGAATTTCGATCCTCATTATGGCTGTTACTAAGAGGACGATTTCGCTTGCGCCTACTCAGACCTCCGTCAGCTGTTCGGAGCACGATAATGAGACGGCAAAATAACTGCTATCTGACTTTATTGACAGCCACCAGCCTTGATTAATGTCACCACTGACAGAAGTTGGGAAGCATGGATGCATACAATAAAACAACACTGCAGAGGACCGCTAAGGGAACAGTGTCAGTTTACTGTAGAATTCCGAAAGTAACGGCCCCTCCGAAAGTAACGCCTCCCCGAAAGAAACGTTACTTTTTTTTTGCTTTTCTATTAAATCTCGAAAGTAACGACCCCCCCCCCCTCCTCCCCGAAAGAAGCGATCCCCCAGGAAGTAGCGGTCCCTTCCAAAAAATGACAATTCAAACACAGAAAATGTACTGAATTTAATGCGACGTTTCTTCAAGTAGTGCAGTAGGTTCTAAGCAGTGAATTGAATAATATATTCAGGAGTGAATTAAAGAATATCCTCAGCGAATACTACGAACAGTCATTTCTTGTTTTGGTACTTGTTCTTTCAAAAACTTTTCATAAAATCTCCTGATAAGTAGAATGCATAAAAATCTTATGGCTTCCCTACAACTCTGTCCCTGTTTAACGCGAAAATCTGATTTTGCCTCATGTTTCCTTGTTCACCTTGAAAGTCACCAAAAGCTTCTAGATATTGATTGGTAAGCCAACGGTGTCTATGTAATTGAAAATCGTTTATTCATTCAGTTATTTCCTTTGTTCATTGTTGTTATGAACCATATTTGGCTACATCGCTTGAATGCAAGGCAATGGTGTAGTTCTCCGGCCCGTTAAGATTAATTTCTTCGTCGCGTTCCCCTAACGTTGGCAAGACAATTCCACAAGCCTTTTTCAACCATCCCAAAGTAACGGCTACCCGAAAGTAACGGCCCCTTTGGCCTGCAAAATCCGGGGGCCGTTACTTTCGGAATTCTACGGTAGTTCAAGTATATTAAGAGTTGATCAATAGTTTTATTACGGCCGAACCTCACCACAGAGGACCGCCAAGCAAACAGTGTCTTAAGTCAGTCTAGTTGAAGTTTACAAGAGCCGATCAGGGGCGAGTTGCATAAAATCTAACGCCCGGGCGTAACTGCTAACGTCAGACGTTAAAATTGTGACTTTGACTGGCCTGAACGTCTGACGTTAGAAGTTACGGCGGACGTTTATCGCCCTAGTAGCTTCATTCACAGCCGATCCTTACCACAGCGGCTAGTCAGCTTAGTTCAAGACTATTCAGACTGAAAGTGGTGATAAAATATGCTTGTATTAGCCCTCAAATTGCAAATGCCGACAGAGTGAATGAATAGGCACCTTTATGAGGAGCGAAATACACCATTTTCCCCCAATCACAGTGCTACATAATTGATGATAAAATAAAACCAGTCGACTTTATTTCCTAATGGAAACCACCAGGAAGCGATCGAAAAGTCGCAATCAACATCCCCAGTGACTATATGAATTGACTATTTATGCGACAAACGCATCTATATAATCTTCACACAACGAATCTTTACATAACGAATTCAAGAACGTGCATTGAGAGCAGTTTTCAAATCAAAGACTGAGTCCTATAGTGATCTCTTAAAAAGAGCCTGCCTTCCTACTCTGTATCAACGAAGATTTCAAAAGATAGCTACTTTGATGTTTAAAGTTAAAAACGGCCTAGTACTGCACTACATATCAGAACTATTCCACACAGTTCCCAAGGGATATAACCTCAGAAATGTTGACTTTAACATCCTCCGTTTTAGAACAACACATTACGGTGAACACTCACTGCGTTTTTTCGGACCCCTCCTATGGGGAAAGTTAAGCCCTGCCGACCGTGAGAGATCGAGCCTGAATAGTTTCAAACAAAGTATCAACAAGCAGGACTTAACGCTTCTCATAGACGATTGTAAGAAATCCAACATTTGTTCGAAAATTCTTTTAAACTAGGTTTTGTCAGTTGTTAAGTCCCTACTAATTAATTAGCTTACATAACTCCTCTCTTCTACAGGATAATATTTCAATTTCTCGTTTTATTGTACCTTACCTTTTATCTATCTGTATATGTAAATAGTCATTTTTTTCCTTTTGTCTTATTTTCTAGTACTTTATTAGTGTCCCCAATTAGTTTGTTAAAAGTTAAACAGCTTCACACTTAAATAAAGTCTACAACAACTACTACTACTGCTACTACTACTATTACTACTACTACTACAACTACTACTACTACTACTACTACTACTACTACTACTACTACTACTACTACTACGACTACTACTACCCTACTACTACTACTACTACTACTACTACTACTACTACTACTACTACTACTACTACTACTGCTACTACTACTACTACTACTACTACTACTACTACTACTGCTACTGCTGCTGCTACTACTGCTGCTGCTGCTGCTGCTGCTGCTACTACTACTACTTCTATCAGAAAGTCATACAAATCGATACATCACACTAGAAAAAGTTACATCACACTACAGTTGATTTGTTTTTGCCCGCACTGTCATTGGCTGTTTCTCCGTGGCTCTTCCATATCCTCAATAAATTTCAAGCTGCAATTCAAGTGCGATCAACAAGCTTGATCTTAACCGGTCTGTCTGGACCAGTGAACATTTTCACCAAAGGCTCCAGCAGCTCGTCGTCATACTCTAGGCGAAAACGCTGCAGTAACTATAGCAAAAGGAGGTAACCATTCAATGGATTACAATGGACTTTATTGAAATGTACTGCCCACCGGAAGCTCGGATTTTTTTCTTTGTCCGTTTTATGATATGATGAATACATTATTTTCTTCGGTAATTTGACAATTTTCAATCCTTGCTCCCGTGGTGTCGAATTATGACTCATAAGTGTAGTTAAAACTTTCGAGACAAGAAATACTTTATACTTTCAAAGATAACTTGTTTGAAAGGTTTAGGTCTGAAGTTGAGTTGTCGAAATTCGTTTATTTTGGCTTTAAACCCTAACAGTGACGAAAATGGACTTTCTCTTTACATTATTACTACTCGTTCAAACATTCAAGTGACGAAGATAAAGGAAGTGATCACCAATGATAACATGTCTGATATTTCGACAAATTCTCCTTACTAGTTGTATAAGAAATGTATGGAGAATAGTAAGGAGAATACCGTATTTTCTCGATTAAACACCGGGGCGTTTATTTAAAACTAGACCTTGTAGACCTGGCTTTTATTAGTGCTGGCGCTATTTCCATCATTTTCGATAGCCTTAATTTTTGGGTCTTAACCACTTTAAGTTCACTAGATTTGAAGCAAAATATAGCAAAAACGTAATAAAAAAAGGAAAACAATCTCACCGATTTCGATAAAATCCAAAACAAGGCAGGAGATTGGGGGCTCGGTAGAGTGCAGAGTACATTACGCCCACCTCCTTTAGTTGGAATACGCGAAAGAAATTGAACTGGTGTGCTGGTGTGGTGCATGAACCTTCTTTTAAATTGCTAAAATTGATTGTCGATGAGAATTAGTGGCATGAAGATTCAGTTAAAAATAAAACCGGGGCGTTTATTTTAAATTTGGTCGTGTGGAGCCGGCGTTTATTTGAACCCAGCGTTTATTTGAGGCCCGGCGTTCAATCGAGAAAATACGGTATGCATAATTATGTCAAAGCTTAAAAGGTAGAAGAGTTGAGGCCTCAACTACTTGCAGTGCACTCCTTCCCAAGACTCCCAAACGTCCGAAGCATAACCGCTACTAACTCCTTGTGTAATGATTTTTTTTTCTAATGAACGCCTTTCACTCAAAGGGAGGGGAGTGTACAACAGTTTTTTTTTGTATAGAGGTTGAAGTCAAACTAAAAAAAAAAAAAACATATTACTACTCACCTTAGAGATAAACAAGTACATCTCCAACTCGAACACTCTACGACCTGTGAAAAACGTGAACATTAATAAATAATAATAATAATAATAATATTTAGTACTTATATAGCGCATGTATACATGATCAAATGCGCTTTACAAGTACAAGTGTATACGTATGAATCACAAGATATTAAAATGAAAACGACAAAACACAGAAATTATAAAAATTACAATTAAAAAAGGTACAATAAAATGATAAAAATAAATATTACCGATAATCTAATCTTGGTAAGAACTACTAAAACATTAAAACAAACTAGTGATCTAAAAGCAATTCTAAATAGATCAGTCTGTAAGCCTACCGCCTTGTCTTAATCTCTACAACATCGGATCATCTGATGTTTGGTTAATAACTCTTGTATAAAAAATTCTATACTAGCAGACTAACAACGAACTTAGTGCACCATTCTGGAACATGATACTCAGTAACTCTCATGATGTTAATAAAGAATGCATGAAATGCTTTCTCAAATTGTAAAACTGGAAAAAAATGAAAATAGCTATCTTGACCTATCTATTACTATCGAAAAATTAGGGCAATGGAAGTTATATCCAACACCTTATCTACAAGGCGACTACACCCAACTGAAAAAGCGTTGTCGGGTAACAAGCATAAATCATTGACCGTGAGACCCAAGTGTGCTCTGGGAGGCGTGAAAACTTGCCTCTACAGGACATTTGCACGATCGCGTCATTTGACTACAACTACCAGAATCCTTCATTTTGTGTTTCGTGTGTGTGTGTGTGTGTGTGTGTGTGTGTGTGTGTGTGTGTGTGTGTGTGCAAATTAGTGCTACTGTTGTTTAAACCTCACTGGGATAAAACAAAAATTAAAAACAAAGGAAAAACAGAATAAATTCTGGTAGTTGCAGTCAAATGACACCATCCTGCAAGTGTCCTGCTCTTAGACACGTGTACATTATGATAGCACAGCATGCCTTAATTTATTTTTAATTAACTTGGAAAGAAAATATTTTGAAAATCAAGAAACGAAATCCAGTACTAGCAAACTTGCCCCTGCTATCATCCCAGAGTACCATTCTATCGCACTGCATATCGTTTATACTATCCACCCGACAACGTTTTTTCAAATGAGTTTACATAATCCAATCCACCAGTGTAATATGTGTGATTAAGTTAAAGTGTTCAATGGGATGGTAGATAGGTGGTTGGGTGCATAGGTACAGTCGGGGAATGATCAGGTTGTGTGGAAGAGGGAAGGAGGAATGAATGAACGGATGAATGGATAGATGGACGAACGGACGGACGGACGGACGGAAGGATGGATAGACGGACGGGCGGACGGACGGACAGATTTAGAGTGAATTTAGAGTGGTTTACTTAACCCAGGGAAACAATGTCTAATATTCAATAGCCTGAAAGTAAACAAAAAGCAACTGAATGGGTTTTGCTCTCCTCCAGGTTTGTTCTAACCGGAGATTAACAATTCTTTTCAGTGAGAAATCTCTTTTTTTACATTATAGCAAACATGTAGTGTAAATAATCTGCCATTTTTTTAGTTGTCTTACCCCTCCTTTTCACGGCGAGGACCAGAGCAAAATCTTTCACACAAAATAAAGTTTGTTTGCATGTGTTTGCGAACTCCTTTTCACGTGAAAGACTGTACATCTCGCTTTGAAAAATAGGCTAAAAGTTATTCGGAAATGGACAACTAAAATAAAGCAGGATCTTGCAATTATTAGGTAGCTTCTTACCTACACACATACGGGGCCCAAAACCAAATGCCAGACTGGAAAATGCATGACTTTCGCCCTTATTTTCTCTAAGCCAGCGCTCAGGTTTAAACTCTAATGCATCCTTAAAGTACTTTTCCGAACGTGACGTGCAGTAGTCTTGAATGAATATGGAGGTCTGCAATAATGAAGTCTAATTTACAAAGTCTACTAAGTTAGAGTGGTTTTACTTAACCTGTGAAACAATCAATATCGAATAGTCAACAGTCTAACAGTCAAAGGAAACAGAAAAACAATGGATTTAGTGTGTAACAATGCGTGAATTATTGTTTTTAAAATATCTATTTCAGAACAAATCAGCTACTACCTGAATGCCATAGCATAAATGTCAGGCTTGTCCCACTGAGGGTGTCCCTAAGCCCGATTAAAGGTGGAGGTAAAGTCGCTTTTTCAGCATAGGTGTCCCATACGGCCGGAACCTAATAATTCTATGGCATTAAGCAACTGGGAGTATTTTGTCTTGCCCTAAATGGGGTGCTAGTCAGGGCGGTAACAAGGTATGTTTTTTCAATGCCGATCCCATTTTTGTACGCAAGTTTCTGATCCTTGATTCCAAATGCGTGACCAATTTTGGTCCCTGATCCTACAAATACGGTACAGCCTGATCCCTAATCCCTAAAAAACAACTACTAATTCCTATCCCATGGTCTGTGATCCCAGATCCCAGGGCTGTGATTCCAGATCCCACCCTTCTGATCCCCGATCCCACCCCTTTGGTCCCGGTCCCATATACCTCGTTACGACCCTGATGCTAGTCCATCACAGGGTAAAACTAAGCCAGCTATTTTTTCGCACGTATGCAACTGGCTGGAGGAGGATAATTCCGAGTAATGTTCTTGCCTTGGGAATCAACAGAGCAGTACAGAAACTAGCGAGACAATTCTATAAAATAACAGATTAGTGAGCTGGTGAGACCTGCACGCTGATTCATTTATGACTGTCATCAGCAAACTGCACGTAACTATTTTCAACAATGAGCTGGATCTGGTAGGATAACCGTAAAAGGGAGATCAACCAGGGTTTGAGTTGCAGGAGTGCAAGTTTGTGGGTTTACGAGTGACGAAAGGATTGTTGGAAATAATGATTGGATGCAGGCCCTAACAATTTCCATTACCCTTACTCTTAACCTTACATCTTACATGCAACTCCCCAGTACAAGGTCAATACATTGTCTTCAGAGATACAACTTCAACGTCTCGCACCAAAAGTTATTATTTAAAAAAATGGTTATGATTATGATTATTATGATTATTAGTATTATTATTATTATTATTATTATTATTATTATTATTATTATTATTTCATTATTATTATTGGGAGGCAACTCTTGACATACCGCCATCGGTAAATTCGACAAGTTTTTCAAAAAGACTTTTCCCACTCAATATCCAAAACATTTCATATTTTATAACGGCTACTAAATGGCACAAATACTATCAATTTTTCCCATCCAAAAACTATCTATTTACAATAAACATTTGGCCAATGAAGTAATCGAGGAACGCTGACGTAACCAAAGAACGCATTAAAAATGTAAACAGGAGTCAACTCACTTGTGCAGGAACTTTGTATCCAGATAACACAACATCCTGATCCAGTATTCGCATAAGGGATCCAGAAACTGGGCTCAACCTTCAAATGAATAAATATACTTTGATGAAGGCACAACAACTTATATAATTTATCAACTGAGTAAACTGATGTAACCTGGCCACCGTAGAAAAATTAAAAGCAGACGTTTCGAGCGTTAGCCATTCGCCAGAGCGTGATTCGATCTGTACTTCTCTTCCCCACTGACTCAGCACTGTTTCTTTAGAAACTACCCCCCTTGTTTGATTAATACACTTTAGCCTTACAAGACTTGTGGTCGTTGGATTGCGAATGGAGTTAGAATTCTCGTTGTTATTTTTGTTGTTTTTATGGGGGAATGGCAAGAAGGAGAAACGACAACAAACTACGTCACCTCATCGCTTTTCGAAATAAAACCTTGATAGTTCCAACAGATCGAAAAAGGAAGAATTTTATTTAAGCACAGTTGTGTTTTTACATATTTTTCCTTTCGTAGTTATGTATTTTTTTTCGTTTTCCTTTCTTTTTTTATTTCTTAGTACTTACGTTTACTTCGCAGTGTAACTTGTTCTGTCCGGCACCGTAACTCTAACTTTTTTTGGAAACATTTTATATACCCTAATAGTTTGTATTGTGTATTTTGTAATTGTTGCTTATTGAACCATCATAAATAACTGCGCCATCCCTGCCTAAGGGACGCTGAAATACGATAAGTCTTTGAATAAAAATTCAAGTGAAACTGAACAAGAGCGTTTCCGTTCAGATCAGTTAATCAGGCTATGGATTTGTGATCCCAATTAAAAAAAAATAGGTACAGAAGGATTTTGACTTCAAAGGCTTATGTCACCACTCTTTAAGTAACGTTAAGAAGCTAAAAGACGAAATGGAATAAAGGTAATCCCAAAAGAATGCTTCAGGTTTGTTTCAAGTTTGTTTGCTAGTATCAGTTAAAACTATAAACGAGTGGCACTGAAAATGGTTTGAACCCAGGCATCATATCATAAGTCGGTAAAGTATGATCGTCCGGGTGAGTGTACTGGTCTGAGAAGGGCTGTTTGCATGTGATGACATTGACTGAAGTTTCGACGACCTGAGTGGGGCATCATCAGAGTCAAGTGAATTGTGAATGGTCAGTAGATGTTATAAGTCTCTGGTCGTTCTCCTGATTGGTCGACGAACTCGCGATATAATCAATCAATCAATCAATCAATCAATCCTTTATTAACGTGGTCAGCACGCTTAGCTAAAAAGCTAGTTTACAGGTGCGCCACGAAATAAAAATGCAAAATAGAAAAATTAAAAACTTCTTGGAAGTGTTTAAATTTGTCTAACTAAGAATAAAATATAGAATTAAAAAAAACATTATTAAAAACAGTAAAATAGTAAAAATTGTATTTGAAAAAAAAAAAATGAAAAATAAATAAATATAATTGGTGGTCTGTCAGTTAAGCCGTGATGTTTAGTTGCTTTATCGCGATCCAGTGGTCTCTTGTGACTGTGTTTGAGACGACGTTATTTTGCGATAATGTCGTTTCAAAATGCTGGCTTGTGATTGGTTCAAAAACTGTCATGACAACGCAACCAAGGTCAAACTTCAAAACTTTTCTTCACAAAGCCTCCGCCAAAATTTTAGTTTTTGCTCAGTAATATGCTGGGAAATCATTACAATGTGATTCATCCCTGCAAACAACTTACCTTGACAGATTGCCCAAAACGTGAGTGCGAAAGCTTTCAAACTGTGTATTTTTCTTCAAACCAGTTTGTTTTTTTGGTTTTAATTTCGCAATGCGCGCGCTGCATTGCGTTATCATTTGGGTTCTACTCAGTTTATTAATAGCCTGGAAAGTCGATTTTCACGTTATTTTATTATTTTGTTGATCCCCGTGGTGTGAAAAAAAAATTTGTTGATAAATTGAAAGAGTTCTTTTTTTTTTCAATAGGCAATTTTTGGTTGAAAAAGCTGCGAATTCAAACATTTTGCTGCAAAAGCAAAATTGTTTTCGTGAGCAAGTATCGCGCGCGCAAATCTTCATGGCGAGTAAGAATTTCTATTTTGATGAACAAAAATTATTGTTCGGGCTTATTGTTTTTTGGCAAAAACGAGAAGAATTTCGATTTTGAGATTATAAAGCCGTAATGTCGTCTGAAAATCGAATTTAGTTCAAGTAAAGACTGTTAAACGTGATAAATGCTTTTCGATCCCGTCTTACGTTAGTCAGATGTCCGTTGGTCTATTGCTAGAAAAATAGTCATTTTTTCCATTGTTTCTGTGTTTTGTTGGTTTCGTCAATAAGGCGTTTGCAAGGTGCGAGTAGTTGTTGGCAACGGTTCAGTGGTGTTTGTGGTAAGTTAGTATTAAACCAGCTTTCCACAGTGATTCGTTGATAGTAGTCAGTACTGGAGGTAACTCATTTAAAAGAGTCCCACTCGATTCTGCGTTTCGTTTGTAAATGTTGTAGGTGTTCAGCAATGTGATTGTTGATATCACCATTTCTAGTCCCTCGTTTGTGATCAGTCAGTTGTATGTGCAGCTTTCTGCCAATCTCTCCAATATAGGTGGCCTGGCAGTCACAGCATTTGATCGTTCGTCAGCAGTTGTCCCAAAGTAGTGATACGTTTCTAAGCAAAACGGATGTTGTAGGCTTGTAGGATCTGTGCGATAGTTTCAGAGCCTCAACGATCTACTGACGATTTACAATTCACTTGACTCGATCTGATGATGACTTCCGCTCGGGTTTTTGAAAGAACAGTTAATATTATCACAAACAGTCCTCAGGACTGCACTTTCCCGGACAATTATAATGACTATACTTCACCGACTTATAAGTAAGTGTGCTGGGCTGCGGATAGCTAGGACAGAAATGGATTGGAACTTGAAAAAAAATTAACTTATTCCTTTGTGTTTTGAGAAATTGCTGAAACCTGATTTTGGTTTGTTCTTCCTCCGTCAAAATCAAATGATATCTTCCTCTCGGTGCTCGAAGAGCACTTCAGAGCATTTTCAGTCTGATTCTTTGTAGTGTTTTTGCTTTGCTTTGTAGTGTTTTTTTAGCCTGAAAAAACAGCCGACGTTTCGTGAGGTCGCCACTTGAGCCCTCGCAAAACGACGTCTGAGTAACGAGCGCAGAAATTCCATACTGATGATGCGTCACTACCCAGATCTAGGAAGTGCCTCTGATTGGTTGAAACTAAATTCCCTCGCGTTTCAATTAATCAGAAGCGCTACCTATATCTGGGTAGTAACGCGTCATCTTTATGGAATTTCTGCGCTCGTTACTCAGACGTCGCTTTGCGGGGGCTCAAGGGGCGACCTCGTGAAACGTCGGCTGCTTTCACAGGCTAGTGTTTTTGTTTGTTTGTTTGTTTGTTTGTTTGTTTAGGCTTTCATTTTCGCACCTGCTTTAGTTGCTTTCCTGAAAATAGCGAAATTCTTTTGTTGTTACTATTGTAGCCTGGAGGTTAGGCAGCTTAGGCCTACTTTAGGGGTCGGTTGGCGGATAGATCCTCATTTTCGTTGCGGTCTAAGTTAAGCGATTATCGTACGATGGTGGAAAATCTTTATTTTTAAGCAAGTTTTCCGGTTGTTCTGCATTTTCAGGAGCGAATTACTCCGTTAATATCAAAACCCTCTGACTGCTCTCCATGGCCAGGATGTGAAACTTTCTCCCCCAAAAAACAAAACTCCCTTTTACCTTACAAATAAAACTGGCCGTTACGGTTTAATTGGAGGTTACCGTTTTGTTTAAATTAGAGCGGTTACTGGTGTAGGGAACAAAAGATACGGCTGTTTGCGGAAAGCTCGCACTCCTGTGATAGCTCCCTAGTTCATGTATATGATTTCTTATTTGGTCTTCATCTAAAACAGAAAGTATAAGATCGGGAAGACCGAACTCTAGCTTACGATTCTATTTAAGATAAAACAAAAGGCCAATTTCTGAAATCTGACCTCATGGACTCCTTGAACCAAGCCTTTAGATAGCGCAGTTTGTTAATACTTTGAGCTGTGACGTTGTCAGCTTTTCCCACGACACTCTTGACCTCCTGGTAGACTTTATCTTGGATGTGAGGAAATCTTCCTAGATTATATATCATCCACAAAACCGATTTTGCTGTCTAGAGGGGAAAACAGGGGGAAGATCAGAATCGTTTGTAAATGATGCTTGACTTTCATTCAACAACTAATCTGAAACTGTGGCTGTGAAGAGCTGAGGAGTGCACCAGACGGTATGAAATGTAGGCAAAGAACTTGAACCAGGAGGTGGCAAGAAAAGTTTAATTAAGACTGTGTGGTGCTACATAGCTTTACAAAACAAGGGCAGTGGAACAGCTGTAGGTTGCACTACAAAAGTTAACAGAGAGCTTTAAGACTGTCCAAGAGAAAGCCATAGACAGCTGATTACAATATAACTTAAGTAGAGTGCCCGCCTCAACTTGTGTAACTAGCTTTGACCAATTAAAATATACAGTTCTTCTGTCGAAGGCACTATCATGTGATAGGCTGCCCGAAGAAATTTGATGTTCACAACAGATATTAACCCGAGAACGTAGTTCAAGGTCTTATATGAAGTTCGCACATCAAGTTTCCGAGGGAACCTATCACACATAGGGCCTGAGACAGAAGGACTCTATTGTTTTTATTATAAAACGCTAAATTTTGAGCAAAAATGGCCAAAACGGGCACTGAAATGCGCTGATAAGCGCCCGCTGAGGAGAGACACTATCGCACCACGTGATCGATTACGACCAATGGGAACACACCAATATTTAGCGCTGTACTATAATTGCCAAAAGGTGCATGCTGAGGAATGCCTGCTACTTGAGCGCGCGCTTATCGGACGCAGTGCAGCGCATACAAACAAATCACAAAATCTTAAAGAGTACTTCGCGAGATTTTTGTGGAGCTTTTCCAAGTGATTGCGCAAGTATAAATGCAACCTCTATGGTTGCACGATGAGCGTTTGCCATTTGTTAAATGGTGCACAAGGGGGAACCGTGGAGAGCTGCCACGTTTGCATCAGAAGATTTAATGGACAGCTGCAGATTGCACTAGATCGAGGCGATATGTACCATTGAACTTTGCATCAAAAGATAACACGGGCAGCTTATGATTGCACCGCAAGGTGAATGTCAAGGTTTTACACCTTCCTATCAGATAAGGTTGCGCTGCAAGTTTTGGATAATGTTTCAGCTTACGGACCTCGTGGAAGTTTGTAGATCTGTGACATTACTCTCTTATCATGTCATGAATACTTACTGAATCAACGCCGGCACTAATCATGTCAAACAGCATGCCGTCGACTTCCCCAGGGGTCAGTTCCTTTTTTGTGAGTAGATACGTTAACAGCGAAACAACTGAAATCAAACAACAGAGAAGGGAAGAAAATGGAAAAGACTGCCGGGAATCGTTATGGAGATTCCAGATCGGTTTATTGTCGGTGTGATTTTGGTTGATCCGTTGTTCGTTGATTTTGTATTTATTTAGTGAATCGTATTGTATTAGTGATTTATTTAGGGAGCCGTATTGTATTAGTGATTTATTTAGTAAGTCTTGATCGTAGGTTCTGTTAATGCTATCAATAAGTCGTTCGTACGAGCTGAAACACTGGTTAGATATCACGACTTAATGCCGGACTTATAAGGATATTAACCAGAGACTAAAAACTACCAACTACCAACAGGTTGTTGAAAGGTCAAAGGTCATCGTTACTAATAACAGTCGGTTTAAGGGTTGCTGTTACCCTAATAGTAATAAAAACAACAACAACAATAAAAATATTAATAATAGTAATAATAATGTTAATAATAATAATAATAATAATAAGAATGCAATTCTTTATACGGATAACCTATATCACGCAAGGTGGTTTTCAATAGTGCACTGTAAAATAAAACAAGAAAATATTTAATTTAAACATTAAAATGCTAATATTAAATATTAGAAATGAATAAAAGGGGGTTGACACCTAGGTGCCATTTAAAAGTTGAAGAAAATGGATGCTACTTTAAAATTTAAACCTATTATGTAACAAAATGCTAAAGGCATTATGAGATAGATTTCTCATCTCCATAAGTAGGGCATTCCAGTCAAGTAAATAAAAAAGCAAATTGATACACTGAAAATCCAAAGCCACTGAAAAAATCCAGTGGCTTAGGTGCGACTCGATTGAACCCACGACCTTCCGGTTACTGGACCACTGCTCTACTATCTCGTGGATGAATCCCATTTAATCTTCCATGATCTCACCAGTCAAGGAGAGTAGACAAACTAAAGTAGACTACTACTTTGTCCTTCTCATTACGTTGTCTAAAGTAGACAAAGTAGTCGATACTCCTGTATTCCAAATCGCCATCCACTGAACAACAGCGTCATCCGAAAGATCACACCAGCAAAACCACTGATAGTAAAATTAAAGACTAAAACTTACCCAGCAATAAACATATTTAAAGTATTCTCTCTCCTGGACGATGACATTGCACAAACTAACCTATTGTACGTAATTTTCGCAACCTTAAACATGGCGATAATTGGAGGAAGTTTCACGAGACTTAGTTTTGCGATTTGCCAGAAAAACTGTGTCAAAAAGAACCAAATGTCGCGAAAAGTTTTCTCATGCTGATCTGCACTAACAAACAGGTGGCATGGCTATCGGGTTACAATGCTCGTTTTCACTGGAACGACGCTAGAACCAAATTCTATGTCGCCGAACAGCCTCGAAACCACACGAAAGAGAAAGCCGAAGAAGGGAAGAGAGGGTGAACAAAAAAGGACTCTTAACTTAGCACTCATAATTTTTGTATTGCCTACTTTGGAGACAGATTCTAAACGACAAACGCACTCGCGACACACTGTATCAGACAGTAACAAGCATGATTCAACAGTTGCAGCCGCAAAAAGTGGTTTTAATCGCGATTATCAAGGCCAGTTCTACATCGAGATTAGAGTCAGTGTAGTGTTTTCAAGATACCTGTTTAATGTGATTTGACTTAAAGAAAAAAATCATTTTATTTATTCCTTTGCTCTTTCTATTATACAATGCTGAATGTAAGCCGAAAGACTTCAAACATTTCTGGAAGTTATCCATGTTCTGTTCTCTGCACCGCTGCTCAATGCCCTCAAGGAATACGACAAAATTGCAATGATTGTATTTCTACTTTTTGTTCTAATGAGTCTCAAAATTGTTTACAACACTGTTTGTGTCGCATTGACTAATCCAATTCCAGCCTTGGAGCAGTCAGCATTTACCTGTGATTTGAAAGGTTACGTGTTGTAGCCGAACTAAGTAAGTGACTGAAAGCAATAAAGTACGTTACCGACTGTTAAACAATAGCGACCTTCAGATCGGACTACCAGTACGAGATTGAGTACGATTACTACTTTTCAATTCCTTGTCGCAGGCTTTAGATTGTCACATCTTTCACATTATCATCTGAATAGCATCCTTCACTACTGGTCAGCAACAGGGAGAAACGAGGGCTCTGAGAACAAGTGTCTTTTGAAATTCAAAAAGCGTACTCGTAGTCTGATCTGAAGATCGCTTATAAGTCAAGGATGGCACCTTGTCTCCCATATGCAATGCTACATTGTTATAATTTAGCATTTCTATTTCACGCGTTCGCGGGCTCGACACTCTTTTAATATTTGGGATTTTGTTTCGATTTCTGAACAAAATCGAACAAAATTGAACGATGACGTTCGATTTGGTTCGATCTGGTTCGGAAATCGAACTCATAAAAAAATTTAGCAGTTCGATAGCCGAACAGAATCGAACTTAATCGCTCGGTTTTGTTCGATATGATACCCATGGAGATTACAAAGATATTTTGGAGCTTAAAATATTTCCTAAACAACAGACTTATTACGGTCATGAGCCACTCTCACCTGGACGATCGCAGTACAAAAAAAAATTGACCCTTTAAGCCCCAGTAGTGATCAGCACCAAATTTCTCCTCATCATATCGATGTATTGTAACACATACAGATCATGAAAATTTGGCGAATGATCACCAAACATGAATTGTCTTGATGTTTAAACAGGTTCTCTCAATTGGTAATCAACAAAATCTATGAAGACCAGTAAGGAGAATTTGTATAATGATGTTGGGGGTTAAAGGGTTAAACCCAGTGCTATGTAATGTACCTTGAGTGCCACCAGTGGGATCGTTTCCTTTTTCAGCCATTTCTTCAAGTTCCGCCCTTCTTCTGTTAACAAGCTCCTTCCCAGTTCCATAGAGAATATCAGCACTGTTGAGAAACTTCTTTAATGTTGGCGTTTCAAAATACTGAGAAGATATTTTGCTTATTGGGTTAAAAACCAGCTTTTGGGAGTGTTTCATGTAACTATGAAGGGCTTGAATAAACGTCATGCCCTGCTCATTCGGAGGATTTTCATACAACCCGAGACGGGCGTCAAACACAAATGTCCCCATACCTGGAAAAAAAATAACGCTGAACATTTTATTGAGGAACGAAACTAGAATATGGATTACAAAAATATATACCGTTTTACTCGATTAAGCGCCGCCCTCAATTAAGGGCCGCATAGGAGAGCAAAAATATTAAAGAGCGCCGCCCTCGAATAAGCGCCCCATTCATTCAAAACAATGCGGCGCCTAATCGAAGCTTCATCAGACTGAGTCAGTGTTGGAAGAGCCAAACTAATAAACAAGTACAGTACAAATCAATCTAAACCAGCGTCCGAAATTTATTCTACCGTATTATCATGCTTTTCAGTACTAATTGGGCATATTTCATTATTTTTTCTTTGTTAACATTTGCTTGTTATCGTTTACAAATATTATGATTTTTTAAGAGCGCCGCCCTCAAATAGGCGTCGCATCTGAACCACTAAAAATTTAAAGAGCGCCGCGGCGCTTTACTCGAGTAAATACGGTGCAACAAAAGTTCTGAAAAACTAATTAAAATAAAGCTAAGAAATGCAAACGCAATAACATACAGAGAAGGCTCGAAGCTTAAACTACTACTTAAAGATAAAAGTCGGTTTTAGTGAAAGTTACCATCGAGAAGGTTTCGCGTTGGTAACTGCATTAACCGCCAGTGCCGAAAACCTGAAGTAAACATTGTCGCTGATTAAATTTCCATTTGTCACAGGGCTGCTCATACCTGCCAACTCGCGTGGGGGCTCATAGCCGTGCAAACTCTAATTCACGCTGTCTGGGGGTGCCTTTTTAACCGACGAAGTCGGTTCTGCACGCATTGCGGGCCTATGTTTATTGATGCTTGAGCGACGGATATCCACGTTTTGCATTAGTATTAAGCTAGTCTAACGTTCTACAGCATCGGGAAAAAAAAAAAGAGAATTACTTCATCGCCATGGAATTCCGTTATTTCTATGATATACTGAGAGGTATTCTTTTGCCGACAGACATGCGAGTTTACAGTGATATAGAAACTTCATAACAAAGTCAATTTGATTGAATTAACTAAATTAGATCAAACTGAACAATCATTTATTTCCGAAAGTACCTTATAAAAGGTTGAGTGTAAACACGGGGTAAAATAAGTTTACTCCGTTTATTTTTAAGGCTGTTTGCCTAGGGGTGAATAATAAAGGGGTCTTAAGTCGCACAACACTCGTACGTAGAGGACATTTTACTTAGCGTACATGAGAGCTACGGAAAAGTAGTACACACTATGAAATCCATATGACAAACGGAGGATTTTGCTTATGTTTCGTCAAAACTTTGCTCAAACTATAATTCATGCCTTCGCTCACACACAAAATGATCTTGGAACACCAAGAGAAAGATATCAAGTGAATTTTTGCAAGGAGAGCAAACCATAGTAATTTTTACCATGATTTTTGGGAGATAAAAGCACAGCCTGAGTTGAAAACGTTCTGCGAACATTTTCAAGTTGAAATCCATTTCCATCCCGGCCAACCGTGGCCAAAGACATCTATTTTGATAAATGTCTTAAAATAGTTTCACTGAATCAGTACGGTGTTTGATCAAGAAACGGACCATCATTTTTAGGTTTCCATTTATGTAAATGTGACTATCAGGGCTTTTCAAAGTGTTACAAACACAAGCAAAATCCTTGTAAGACTGCCCCTTTAAAATCATATATCAGGAGTGGAATGCCAGGAACAATGGTAGTCAGGTTAGGGTTAGATTGGGAATAGGTCTAGGGTTAAGCTATAGAGGAGTGTTGCCTACTAGGCTAGTTTTTGGGTGGGGTGAGGGCAAAGATGACCTTTAGTTCGCTACTAGTTAGTTACAGACACAGCCATATAAAACCACAGTTCACAACACAAACAGAGGATGGTATTTATGTAGTGGCGTTAAGGCCTGATTTGCTTGCTAACATGTCCTTGTAGTTACGCGAAATGAACAGTTAACACTTACTTTCCGTGGACCAATTACACAATTCGTTTTCTAAATCAGGAATGTGACCATCTGGTCCACAAGATTCCTTCAGCTTAGCAAGCCTCACCATGGCGTCCTCGGTTACAGCATTGAAGTTGTCGATGTTTTCTTCAACTACTTTTGGACGCATGATTTTGGGCGAAATACTGTGACGCAATCTGTACCACTCCTCGTCATCTCTGAAATATGTTTGAAAATCTCTTCGTTTAAATCTTAAAATATTGGGAGGGAAACAGCACCAAACGAACTCACCAACCAAAAGGTTTTCATTTGAATGGTCAAACGTTGGAGTTTCCTCAACAAAGACTAAAATGTTAGTCCATTCCTTTGGTGTTAAACAACACCATAGGAATTGTCATACATTGGATGTATATCCAAAGACTAAAAGCTTGAACCCCCTTGAACAACATAAGAAATAGTGCCACAGGAACGTTTTGATCAGCAACCTTCAACTGAATAGTCACAGAATAGGATTTCATGCCCACCTTGTTCACCAAAACAAACAGAATAAGGCGGTAAAGTTTGATCGTCCGTGTGAGTGTAGTCCTCAGAAGGACTGTTTGTGGTGACATTGACTGCTGTTTTGACAACCTGAGCGGAAGTCATCATCAGAGTCAAGTAAACTGTGAATCGTCAGTAGATGTTATAAGTCTCTGGTTGTTCACCTGTCTGGTCGACGAATTCACGATGTTTTCGGAGACGGATTAGTGCTTCGCCCGTGTAAAATACTTCCATGGAATTCCATTGAGTATTTTCGATGGAATTCCATCGGCATGGAACTTAAGCCTTTTATGGAATTCCATGGAGTATTAGGACATTGAGTTCCAGGGAATTCCTTGAAGTATCCATGGCGTTCTAGGACCTGAATTTGCATGGAATTACATGAGAGTCCAGGAAAAAGTTCCATGGAAGCCTATGGAAGTTTATGACTGCGGTTTGCCTGAGGAAAATTGTTTGATAAGGGACAGAATCACTCAGTTTTTGATGATAAAAATATAGACTAACTTGCGGAAAGAAATCAGTAACATTTGAATCTTTACACTGTACCAGTATGGCAAGGATTGTTGAATATATTATAAATTTGTACTATAATTGTAAAGCTAAGACTGACTACATTGTAAAACATGCACACTTATAAGCAAACATACAATCAAAGTACAATGAAACTTGGCTCCTAACAAAAACGACACAATTTTTAAATGTCAAAAATCTAATGTTAAAATCAATCACACGCCGTGTGAGCATTGTCAAATGGTACTGAAAGAACATTTTTTTTTTAAATAAAGTGTTGCATAATCTGTGTGGCTGACGTGTCATAATAAAAATAATATATATGATTAAAAAAAATCATTTGTTGTTCTGGCAGGTCCGTCAACCAGTTTCCATGCTATCACAAGATTTCAACAGAAGCTAGCAGTAGCAGTATACAACCCCCCCCCCCCCTCCCCCGCTTAAAAGGAAGAAAAAATAATTTAACTGATTATACTGGTCTCACCAATCATGATCGATAAAATTGCAGCATCTTAAAAATGTCATCCATGGCTTATAAGTTAGGTACATACTTTGCAGGAGATGTTGATCGCAACTGGACAATTTTTTTTAACTATAACGTTAAACCGAACTGTCATTTATCTACACTCTTCAAGAGGCACGACAGTTAAGCAATATACCACACATTTCTATGGTTTATTGGCTCAATAAACCACGCGGGATGTTGGAAGAACACGAGAAGAGATTGTAAGTCACGAGCCGAAGGCGTGATTTACAAGATTTTCGAGTGTTATTCCAACATCCCAAGTGGTGTAGTGAGTAGCCTGAAATAACAGCCGACGACTGAAGATAATCGCGCTGTGATTGGTCGATACCTCTTGATTATTATACCAGTAAAACACATGGTAAATGTAGCTATTATATAAAAGTAATATACCACACATTTCTATGGTATATTGGCTCACTACATAGCCTGAGAAAACAGCCGACGTTTCGCGAGGTCGCCACTTGAGCCCTCGCAAAACGACGTCTGAGTAACGAGCGCAGAAATTCCATACTGATGACTCGTCGCTACCCAGATCTTGGTAGTGCTTCTGATTGGTTGAAACGAAGTTCCCGCGCGTTTCAACCCAACCAATCAGAAGCACTACCAAGATCTAGGTAGTGGCGCGTCATCAGTATGGAATTTCTGCGCTCGTTACTCAGACGTCGTTTTGCGAGGGCTCAAGTGGCGACCTGGCGAGACGTCGGCTGTTTTCTCAGGCTATGTAGTGAGCCAATATACCATAGAAATGTGTGGTATATTACTTTTATATAATAGCTGCATTTACCATGTGGTTTACTGGTATAATAATCAAGAGGTATCGACCAATCACAGCGCGATTATCTTATTGTATAATGGATGATAAACATCAGTTACAGAACAAAATAAAAGAATTATTCTGTCTTGGTATAATTATTTTATTCTTTTAATATCTTTTTGTCAATTACAATGTTTTGACTTTTTACTTCCCACTCGCAAAGTTCCAAATAACAGTGGGCATTTTCTGTCCATGGTGCATCAAAAAGTATACTAAGGTGATCTCGCATGAGTTAGAATAACGTGACCTATAACATCTCATTACATAACACGCGAGCACAACTTAAGAGTCGCGTGACTTCGACCATGCATCTTGATTTATTTATTTCGGATTTTTTCTATTTATACATTTATTTTATTCTATTTTATTTTATTTATCTGCTGGACTTCTTTCATATACTTGTATGTTTCAGTGACGTATACACTACCAGCCCAGAATAGCAAAATTGCTATTTGCGGGCTAGTGTAGCCTTTTTGTTGCAATGATTCAAAAATATGACAAATAAACATGTCATGACTTGTAAACTTGTCATCAAACTGCAGTGAAAGTGTTTGTTACGTACGCGAAACATGGGATCTGGTGAAAATAATTAACTCCGAATGAGAAAAACAGTTAATTCTGTAAGTTTCTGAGTGTTTCGCTCTCAAGAGAACATATATCTTGTATGTATAAGATACGAAGAAACTGTGTCAAAAAAGTAAGAATCTCAAACGCTGGAACCGTCAGAGGAGAGAGGAAACTGTTGGGGTGAACGAAACTTGTTCGCGATTCACGTATCAGAGGTCAGTGCTGTGATTAAGGACGACTAATTTTGGTTCGGGTTGGCTACAAATATGATGTGCGTTTAAATTATCGGGAGATTCTTATAAAGATAATCATGATTTTGTATTTTAAAGGGGCATAGTCACCCTATCGTCACTCGTTTCCTCAGGTTTTAGTGATTGTGGGTGAAAACAAAAACAAAGACAAAAAAATTGGAAATCGTAGCGTTGGCTACATTTTAGGATTCATAAAAATAACGAAGATATTAAAGAACTAGTATAAACCAAACCGGAAACGTCAGGATTAGGTAGTAAGGTACATGAAGCTGCGTGGTCTGGAGGCACATCCATCACTCTAACAATATGTGTGCTTTATAATAATTTCATACTTACGAGAGTAATATGCCAGGCGAAACGTTGCTCCTTTTACGGTAATCACGCCAAAGATCGAAATTTATTGGTCTTCGAGGAAATTTTCCCTCAGCGCGATATACTTTCTCGCAATCGTTTGGATCCATTAAATGGACTGTGGGCCGACCCAGCGTGATTTCTTCCTTATAGATGGGACCATATTTTGCGAACATTTTATCGTGCATTTTATATGGCTTGAAAAAGCCTTCGCTTAGACGATAGCATTCCAACATGGACCTCAAGCTCTTCTTGGGTCCTGGAATGTCTTCGAACGGTCGCACCCCGACATCTTCGCTTTCTGATATCCCAGTGTCGTCAAAGGCTTCATATCTCTCTAGCGGCGCCGCTTGCGTTTTCTGTGATCGCCAAAAGGCAGCTAAAGGTTTGAAATGTTGGTCTGGAAGAAAATTTCTGCGGAAGGAAGCAATGATTTTGGCAGTAAACATTTTGAGTTTGATTTCCGCACTCCAGTAACTTCACATAGAGTTGTACAAACACAGCACAAATGTTGCGCGTGATTGCCCTTTTATCCCATAATTGTGTCTCTCAGATCACCTCAGTGATTCGTGCTCGAGGTCGAGGTCTAGGTCTAAAGCCGGCAAAATTTCAAAAGTGAAAGCCTCTATGCCTAAACTAGAAAACATTGTTACTTCCGTAAAACATGTTTGACAGACATGTTTCAGAAGGAAATCTTTCTTCCCAAACAACAAGAAAAATTATTTTTAAATCGACCGAAAAAACGAACATACAGAGTTTGCTTCAGAAAAATGTTTTCTGGCTTAGCCACAGCAGAGTCCATGTTTAAACCGCAACGATGTTTCTTTGTGTAGTCAAGCTTTAACCTACTGTACATTCCTCCCATCCTCCTGCTCAAAAGTAACAACAAAAGTAAACGACCTTCCATGAGCAAAAATCTTCGAAGCTTCTCAAACCCATGTTGACTTTCATGCGGAGTAGTGCAAAAGAACACATAGGGGACCCTCACATCAAATGTGTAGACATGAATAAAAAACATTGAATGATCGGGGACGGGCGGCCATTATCCACTTATCAGCGGCCATCCCGGGGGTGACCCCGGGGACATACGCGGGATGGCGCGGGATTTGTTGACTTTTGTTGCCAATATTTAACCCGGGATGGGAGGACTGGATCGCTTTTGCACTTTGCTTTTGCACACAGCATCCCCAGGGAAAAGACCCGCGGACAATAATATGTAATAAAAAGCATTCCACAGACGGAAATACTAATCAACAGCTTTCATCATCGTAAAACTACCACAGTAACTTACTACACGATAGCCTGACTCGTCCCATGTCGTCTCCGTAACGCGTGCGGCGCATGAGGTGTGAGAGCAAGGGCGTCCAGGTATCCATCATTGCAGCTCGCGCTCCCGTGCCGTGCGCGTTATAAAGACGACTGGGGATGAGTCAGCAAGATAGCTCACATTTGAATGGCCGCAATTTAGGATTTTATCCAGAGACGAAGTAAAGTTAGAGCCTCGTCGTACAGCAATATAAACGGTAGTACCCAGAAAATCTACTGCTAAAATCAAAATTCAAGACAAATCACAAATTTCATAGTACCATGTGAAAGTACTGCTGAAGAGAGAATCATCTGAATGGTCACACCATAGCAAATCATCCATCGAGGCAAATACATGGTATGTGGTCGTAAATATAGGCGTGCGTCTAAACTCCGGCCAATAACACCGTAACACCGTAGGCGCATCGGGAATGGGGGGGGGGGGGGGGAGATTCAAGGAGCATACAGTAGTTGATGAACGTTCTCTGTTGTGTGATTCAGTGCAAGTGCAGAGATGTCATACATGTATTGCAATAACAAACAATAAAAGTAATGAAAATATACGTATTAAATAAAAATCCAACTGCAAACTGTTTAAAAATACATTTTCATACTGCGTAGCTAATTAACCTAAACAGTTTGTTGTAGCGTTCAGAATCTGGGTGTGGAATAACGTTATTGATGGATTAAAACCTATCGCAAAAGGGCGAACTTTGCTGACGGCGTTATTTACACATACATGATCTCGCATTTAGAAATTCAGGCAATAAGAAACCCGTCATAACTAGAAAGAGCTTTTATTATATAGAAACCGATGAAATACCAGGATTTTTCCAGTGACGAAAATTTCGTATCCACTGAAGATACAATTTTTATCTTTCACATGTGAAGATATCACGGTTGTCATGGCTACTTCAATCTCGGCCAATGAAATTTATAAAAGTTATATGCCTTATTGCTATAATATTCAGAACACAAATAGACGCTACTTATTTTCTGTATTTTATGACCAAAATTCGGATGTGCGTAAGATCAATATTTTATTAGATTGATTCAGCGAATAAAGGATTTGTCCGAGAAATCGTTATCCTGGTATCTCATCGGTGACTATATAACAAATAGAAGATATTACATGGCCGCTTCGAGATACAACATTTATCTTCTCGTGCTGAAAAATATTTCACTCGTGAAATATTTTTCAACACTCGAAGATAAATGTCGTATCTCCGCTCGACCATGTAATATTCGCTACGTATAACAAACTTTTAGTTATCGCCTGGAGTTTGAGAGGAACGGATAGAAACTTGCTCAAACGATAAATTCAAAAGATGCAGCATTTACAGACGTTTGTTTGGTGGCTAGGTGCCAACTCTTGGCACACGGCACACGGCCATACAAATGTTTCGAAATTTGACCTTTGTGAGGAAGAAATATCTCATTCAATACACTTTTTTAATAAGAACGCGTAAAATTTGGCTGAGCCTGAGGATGTCCTTATTTTAGCCCATACTTTTTCTTAAATTTTGGGGCAAATCTCAGCCTCAACGTTCTTATAAAAATGGTTTTTATAAACAAAAAAGAGTGTATTCAATTCTTCTCATAGGTGCTAATAACACTCACCAAATGAAGCAGTAAATGTTGCTGTTATTCATCTTAATCATACGTTTGCTTTTATTTTGCTGAAAAATTTATGTTATTACATGACGCGATCAAAGAACACTCACGTAATAAACATCGCCGTATAATCCTCTAAGCCCCAATAGTGATCAGCATCAAATTTCTCCTCATCATATCAGTGCAATATAACACATAAAGGTCATGAGAATTGGAGAAATGATCACCAGAGATGGATAGTCTTGATGTCTTCACAGGTTCTCCCAATTAGTCCTCAGCGAAATGTATGGATACCAGTAAGGAGAATTTGAAAAATGATGCCAGGGCTTAAAGGGTTATGTAGTGAAAGAACTAAATTTTCACTAAGTGTAAACTGTTCATTGGATTCAGTGGTCTAGAATAAAAGTCGAAATAAACAGAATGAAACAATGCAAATCCTTCATATTAAGACTTCAGTACACTGGAATGCGGAGCATAATTATCTTGAACATCACCATAGTTATTAGTAGGACACCAGTTATGAGTATAAGCAAAGGCAAATGAAAGGGTCTGTGCAAAACCAGCAAATGTAACTCTTGACACAATCAATTGTCATAATCACCGTTATTGTGGCTTTTACTGTACATTTAAGTTCCGAATATTTAAGTGACTGGCCAGTCACGCCTTGGAAGTTCATGCAACTGAGTCAACTCGTACGTACAACACAACACACCAGACAAGATGACACGCTTGATTACTTCCCAAGTAACCACAGTAAAACCCTTTGACTATTCAATATTTTTCTTTTCTGATGGCCACCAAGATTTCAATCCACAACGACAACCTTGCCTTGCAGTTGCTTAGTAGACAACAGCATTTAGTGGGTCGGCACGAATGCTGCTCAGATCCAAGTTGGCATCTGCTTCTTCATCGATTTCTCCTATTACAGCACTGAAGACAAAAACAAATAAGCGGCTCATCACTGATAATTTGTATTTCTCATCCTTATTCACACTGAATGAAATTTTTAGTTTTTATCCAGTGGAAACTTAAATGTATTTATCTTGTCACCAACGGGCCACAAAACTCTGGCCAACAGTGACGATATACATGTATTGTATATTGTGTCTTTTCTTAAGGTTTACTGTCGCCAAGTTTCAGTTACAATGCCTCTGTCAATATTTCCAGGATATTTTTGGTTTTATGTTTTGTCTCCACACTAACCACTTATGACATGATACTGCCACCATCACTTCTAATCTTTTAACTATAATATCACTAGAATGGGAAAAGAGCTTGCAAAAAACAGAAAAACACCATTCTTTATTATTTGAAAGGCTTTTCAGATAAGCTTAACTTAGTTTTTAAGAAACATCTTCATTCATGTTAAGAAAATAATTATTACTGAGAGTTTGCTGGGGAAAAAATGAAGTGGCTGCAATTAATGGTAAGGTTGTATTAATAAGGCTAATAAGGCAGGTCCCACTGTATTATATTCTTTATTATAATGTATTATACTCTGTAATATATTATATTACAGAGTATTACCCAAGTAACCATGGAGGGGTGCACTAGTTTCTCCATCACAGGGTTACCCAAAATCTGTTGTGAGGCCAGTTCTGGAAATAAGATTCTTGCTCAACAGGACCTGTGTCCTTCTAGATCTTTACTTTGATTGCACATAGTGCAAAAGAGTACTTTATCATGAAGTACAAAATTGGTTGGTTAGGAAGTGGCTCCTATGAACAGAGCTAAAAGATTCTAAGGCATGAACAAATTCAACTAACTAGGAGTATTACTACATGTATCCCCCCCTCCCTGGATGGGATGCTAGCCTGTTGCAATGTTAATCTCATCAGTTTGTTAGGTCAACCCTTAGAGTTTTCCAGTACCCATTTATACACCTGGATTGAAAGAGATAGTGTAGGGGGCATAAACAATACAACTACAACATAAGCCAGGCTTGCAACACCATGCTAATTTAGATACACATGTAGAGTCACCAAGAAGGGCATGGAGACCTCACCCTTCCCCCCTCCCCCCCCCCCCAAAAAAAAAACACAAGAAAAGAAAAAGAAAAACTCCTGGGGTTCTCTGGGGTTACAAAAATCCAAGCCGGAAATTACATTGTATACTGCTATCCCTGAAAAGAGGAATCTAATTCAACAGTGTATTTATTTATGTTATAAGAAAAGCAACTTACATATTGTCTCCTCTGATAATGTACAGACCCAACATGACTTGCTCCACTCCACTTCCTGAAGAAAATACTCGTTCATGGCTCTCATCTAAAATCAAGTTTACTGTCTGATCGAAACCTTTGAGAGTTCCCTAAATAAATAAATAAATAAATAAATAAATAAAGAGATAAATGGATAAATGGATAAATAAATTAATAAATATATTAAATAGCAAAAACAAAACATAACAAATAATAAGACAAAAGAAGTTCTTCACTGCTTGGTAAAAAGTTGAGAATCAATATTGACAGTGTAACAAAACTGTACTACATGTACAGTAGAAATGGTTTTACGGACGAACAGTCAAGGGTTGCTCGCTGTTAGGTGGGAAATGTCGAAAGATTAATTTACAAAGACATGTTACCCTTTATATAACAACAAAAGTGAATAATGATCCATGTTTATCACCTTATTCATGACCATGGCAACAATACAGCTCTTTGAAAAGACCCTTTAATCAAAACTTAAATTTGTGCCAACTATTGTTCCAAACTACATGTGACTCAGCGCCCTAGAATACTTTGAATCTCTCTCACATTGGGAAGCCCTACCACACTGTACACGTGTAAGTTCTATCTCTAGTGATACAAGAAAAAAAATTATAGAAGCAAACTACTATTTAAATAAACGGTATGCTTATGCGTACAAGTGTGCCTTCAAACTACGACAAAACAAGAAGTGAGATAAAATCTGTAAAATATCTGACAAAAGTCGAAAATTAAAGTTATTACCTCGTTATCAGAGCCAAGTTGGACTTTTTGGAATAAGCGTGTCTGTGAGCACAGCTTGACGTGACGATTTCTCGGAATACAGTCGAAAAACACGTTTTTTTCGTTATGATACATGCGAAATATAACAAGTGTGTGGAAAGTGTGCACTTTAAGCGCTAAGCCCTGATGAAAATGAAATTTCTCTTTACATGTTCACTACTTCTTTGAACAATCAAGTGACAAGAATAAAGGAAATGATTGCTGAGGATAAAAATAATGTCTTCTTATTTAGACAAATTCTCCTTGCTAGTTCCATACGAAACGTATGGAGATCGGTAATTAGAATACGCATTTTTATATCAGGGCTTTTGGATCTACACTGTAGTGGGAAGTGTAACTTGTCACAAAAACTAATTCTCTAATGTTAAAACCAGAAGAGAATAGCCGATCTTGAAAGTTACATGTACATCTTGCGTCATGATTACAAGCAGCATTTTCATTTACAGCAAACTGCATGCAGGGTACTTAGATAAGAAAGTACATCAATGAAGGACATGTGTAAGTCATGCATGCATGCAAGCAGCTGAACACTCTTTTGCACCTTCTTTAGGTAGCCAATTCCACAACCCACAAAAGAGCTACAACATTACAAAGTCTCCTTGTTGCAGACAAAAACTTGATATGCTTGATAGGAAATTGGCCAATGGCAGCACGCCAAGTGTCCTGTGTGTGTGTGTGTGTGTGTAGCTGAAATAAGAAAACTTTATGAAGCCTACATAATAAAATTTCTCACTACCAAAAAGTGATCTGATTTGTAAAATAAAATGCTTTTGCAGCCACGAGCAGCATACAGCTATACAACCCTTTTGTGAAACACATTACTAAATCAACTGTTTTGCATTGATTCTACTAAAACTTCAATGTGTATGTAAACTTACCACAATCATTCTGCCATCCTGAGTGATGACTGCTACTGTATCTGGATTGCAATGAGTTAAGAATACATTTAATATACACTGTAGGGAGGTTTTTATACATGGTTCAATTCAAACTGTTGCCACAAGCCACAACCTCCATCCATGGGAAAGTCAGCTTGTGCAGCCCAGGCAGTAGTCGTATTCCAAATACATACTTACGGGGACAAATGGACCATGTACATGTACTAGTGCTCTCACTGAAAGTAATTTTAAGGAATACATTGTAAAAGCAAGTTTGTCGAAGTTACCAATATTTATGCTATCCCTGTAAGGAAATCTAGGCACAGTAATGAACATAGTCTTTTAAACAGATTGCTGGTAAGATACATGGAGTATCTCCTTATCCCAGAACCATTTCAATGGAATTCTCTCCCAGAACATGTACTTTGCAGGTCCCAATGTAGGGTCTCAAACAAATAAGTTTTCTTGCTGGTAAAATCTTAACCTTAACTAGCTTAAGGTGCTACAAGCAAGAGCAGCTGTATTAGAAAATAATCATGACTCTTTATAACTGGCAATTGCATTAACTGACTTATTAAATCCTGGTGGTTGCTAGCCTCTTGTAGATATCGACACTCTTTGGGCTTGTCATGGATTTATTACCCTGCCGTAATACCCTTTTTTTTCTTTTATGTTAAGGTGGCTTACTACAGTTTTTCTGAGACACAATTGCGCGCGCTGAGAAATTCTCTCTGACGCCATTTTTTTCGCGCGTGCAATACTCGACGCCATCATCGAGAAAAAGCTGAAAACACCTCTGAATTCTGGCTTGTAGAAATCGCTCGTGGTGTACTATTAACATCCTTTAAAATCAATGGACGAAGTCTTGACGAAGTTGGTGAGCACTACCGGTATAAAATACCTGTTAAACTTAACAAAAACCTCGAGAAGTCGTTGTAAAAATTCTTATATTTATCGCACGCGCCATATTGCGTCATTTCAGCGCGCGCTTAAGTTGCACGCATGCTCAGTTTTGCTCACGAAGGAGGTCGCAAAAAAATCGCAAATCGACTTTTTGACCCCAATCTACTCGAAAACTGACCGTATAACCCACAGTAAAAAATTCAGAATCAATTCGTAGTAGTAAGTTCCACCTGTAGACAAAATATTAGCAAAATCTGTAAGAGAGATTTTTAATAATTCTCAAAAAAGCGAAAATTCAACATTTTCTTCATTAGCAAAAATTCTGCCTTACAGATTTTCATTTTCTTTTGCATAGTTGCTTATTTATAGCTACTTTTCAAATCCTGAAAAATTGAGGTAGGGTCGTACGGCTAGATTTTGAGAAAAAAGTCTTTAAAAAGTCTAGTTTCCAGTCCCCTCCTAGCACTCGGTCTGTTATATTTGATATTTTCTGAGCTTCTCGTATTTCTTTTCCAGGATAATGAGGGTTAATATCATTTCTTTTAACAGGTGTAGCAACAAATAACCCAAAGTAAAACTCCTGCTGGCTTTAAACTTAAGTTTTAAAAAGGTTATCTTTCTCTTCTGAATACTGTAGTAAGCCACCTTAATCTTAATTTTTTTTGGCACGGTCACTTGCCCCAGACTCCCAGTTTTCGCTTGGCCAAACAAAGATTCATCGCAAACTTCTGCTACACCACTTGGGCTTGTATCTTGAGTGACCATAATATATATTTTGCACCCCAAGGGGAGGAAGAACAATGGCAGGATCTCATAAATGCCCTTGGGCTTTTCTTGTTCACAAACAGCAAGAGGTTGCACGTGTCTCAAGAAAATGAACAACATTGGGAAGAACACTTTTCTAATGTAAAAGAACGCTTCAGTGACAAGTTAACAATAACCTCTCTCGTGTGCTCTCATCAACTCTCATGCAATCTCTTCAACTGTTGTGCAGTCCGCTGACAGTGTCTTTGGCTCTCATTAGACTTATCGACTGCCATACGCATTCTTGGACAGTTACACGCATTATAGAGGCCCTTTTAGGGGGACTATGAATGTCGCTAGTCTGAATTTCAAAACCCTTCGTTTCACGTATTGAGGAGGAAGCCATGTCCCTGTCAGTATTTCACTATTGTTTTTGCGCTTGTCTTCGTCGCTGTCGCAGTTTCAATCCATCTTTGCGTCGTTTGTCGCCATTTCATCTGTCTTATGTCGCTGTTTCAAGGCCGTGTCGCTTGTCGGAATTTACCCTAACAGGGCCTCATTATAAGCTCACAGCATCTCTTACTGCCATATCATGGCCAATGCAAGAGTCTGAATTGACTTCAGTATCATTTTTATTGGCTCCATGGCCAGCCAATGGATTAGAACCGATTACAGTGTAGAAGCACGTGCAGACTCAAATACGATCAAAATGACATCAAATGATTTGATTCAATAGTTAACTAACTGGATGAACAAAAAGGCAGTTTCCCTGACTAAACGCTAAGCCCTTAGTATTTCTACGCTCTTAACCGCGAAACAAGCGCAAAAGGATACGATTTACATACGTTTCCAATGTCGCCGCCATCTTGTGTGTATGATATGAGCTGGGTAACCAGCTCGGAGAACACATACAGTAGGGATACATGAAGTAGTGTCCGCAAAGTCTGCTTCGCTAAACAAAATCTCACTATTTCTGTGACCTTGTTTGTAGTGGAATTTTAACAAAATCATACGACAGAGCAACTGCATTTGAAGTTGGGGAATGGAAGGAAAAAAGTGCTTTAAATGTGGCAAGGCAGGACACTTGAAAAGAGATTGCCCGGAAAAAGCAAATTCCAGTTTGCAAAACGTAAAGTGCTTTGCTTGCGGAAGACACGGCCATTTTCAGAGAGACTGCCCTAACGCAGCTGCTGGCGATCGATCAGATGTAACAGGAAATACAAAGAACTCCTCAGGCAAACGACAAATGGAGGTGACATACCCTGAGTGCAAAACAACATTTATCGACACCCACTGTCATTTGGAGTATGTCTTTGAGAGAGTTAAGCACAATGGGACTTTCTCAGAATTCAAAACGAGTGTCCAATTCCCTCCAAATTTTGAGGGCTGCATTACAACGTTTTGTGACCCAGCGGCATTTTCTTCATTTGGTACCTGGCGTGACGTCTTGTCCGAGGAGGGGGTGTGGGGGACATTTGGCTGTCACCCGCATAACGCCAAGTATTACAGTGATGATTTGGAAGCTAAAATTATTCAGTGCCTGGAACACCCCAAAGCTATTGCCTTGGGGGAGGTGGGACTAGACTACTCGTCACATTCTGCATCCCCCCCTGACATCCAAAAGCAAGTCTTTACTAAACAAGCCAACTGGGCTGTGACGCTAGGAAAACCACTGGTTGTTCATTGCCGTGACTCTGAAACTGATGCACTGGAAATTCTCCAAACTTGTGTACCTCGTGACTGGAAAATTCACATGCACTGTTTCACAGGATCAAGCGAGTTTGCTGCAAAATTCTGCCAAGAATTTCCAAATCTCTTTATCGGTATGACAGCTGTGGTAACTTTTGCTAAGGCTAGAAATATCCATGAACTTGCTTTTGATGTGCCGCTAGACAGACTTTTATTGGAGACAGATGCACCATATTTTGTGCCATCTCAAATTGCTGATAAGCGCAGCAGGTGGAGCAACCCTGGAATGGCTATATTCACTGCTCAGAGAATTGCAGCAATTAAGGGCATCACTTTGGATGATCTTCTTGAGACAGTGAGAAAGAACACAGCAAAGATGTATGGTTTATAGCCTGTGAGCAGGCTCAATAATTAAGCGGTAGGCAGAATTCAAAATTCAGTTGGATATACACGTAAAAACGCTCACTTTCCCTTGCTGTATTCTTTCTGCTGGCCCACTTCTCTCATACCAACTCACAAATACCAGTTCTAAAAGCAAGATACTCATGAAAATAATTCAATATAAATAAATATGTGAGCCTGCTTACAGGTTAAATAGTTCACAATTTGAAAATGTGAAGATGAGTATTACCCTCTGGGTGCTGAATGCCTCTCTGACAATCTTATAACCTGAAAAAAAGACCTCCTCCTGTGGGATATCAAGGAGAGAAATCCGCAGGACATCTCCACCCCAACACACACACACCTGCTTTCTGCCAAGAGGGCCAGAATTTTTAAAATACCAAAACATTTTTGCCCCCAGCCCCTCCCCCCCCCCCCAACACACACACCCTCTTTCTGGGCGTCTACCTTACACAGTTTTAACTGGAGGGATTTTGACTCGTGTCTTGAAAATCAAATGTTTAACAACCATTAATTTTAAGGACTGTGGGCATTTCCTTTCTATCATTCTACTCCTCAATTTTAATTGTTGTTTGCATTAAAGTTACAATTAATACATTTCTACTCATGCATGAAATCTCACTTATCTGAGAAAAAAGTGCAAATAATTATTTGCAGTCTAACCACGTTACCAATCTAGTTGTTCTTATACTGAAGGCAAACCTGAAAGTACAGTAAAGTAGGTAAAGGAAACAGTGATCTGGTAATGGTTTTTGGAACATTCCTTATCATGAATTGACTATTAAGACGGATTCCGCTCAATGTTCGAGCAATAAGTGCAAAAAATATTTACCAAAAAACTACTCATAGCATGGTAACATTTTAAATGCTATTTGAAACATCTCACTCTAGTTCACTTGCCCAAGTGACCCCGCGATGAAATTCTCAAGCATTCTCAAGAAAATTAATTTCAAATCTTGTAAAAGTATGCTAAAGACGGGCGCCATTTTGTTTTGAACTGACACGGAGCATCTTTTTAATTGAAATATGGATAACTTCAGATCCAATTTTCTCTCGCGGGGTCTGCTTGGGAGCAAAAGTAACGATAAATTCTTCTTATCTGTTCTCAGAATGTGACAGTGCTGCAAGTATTTTTTTGGTAACTTAATTTTTGCACTTACTGCTCGAACGTTGAGAGGAAATTGTTTTAACATTTTATTTTTATTGTCTCTTATAATTTTTGTCATGATATTATTTAACCCTCCAAACCCCAATATCAACATGCATGATCTCCTCACTGTTTTCCACATATTGGTTATGTTGCTTTTTTGGAGAATTTGCTTACACATCAAGACATCTTATCTGTGGTGATCATTTCTTTATTTCTCATGACCTGTATGTGTGATCAAGTAGTGATGGTGTATTAAGAAATTAGATGCCTGTCACTATTGGGGCTTAAAGGGTTTTAAATGGAGTGCCACATGTGGTACATTAATTAACACCTACAATGTAATTTCTCATTCCAATAATTATCAGTAATGCAATTTACATTGTACCATCAGCTATCAGCTATCTCATTGTCAGCAGAATTTTGAGTACAGTGTAGAATAGGACTTCAGGAGTAGAAAAATGTCCTTTATGACAGAATCTGTCAGATTAGGGCAGTTCCAGATTTTTTTTCTTTTAGTTTATTTTTAGTTTTTAGTCTGAGATGAAAAAAAAAATGGAAAATTGCTTAAGATAAAAATTTCAGGGTTACAGTAATAAGCACAAAAGTTCTGAAAAAAAAATTAAGTGTTGTAGAGGTCAAAACTGAACTGTTTCTGATGGAGGCTTTGCTAATTAGACCATGGGAATACCCGCATTCGATTTGCTGGTTGTTGTTAGTGTAGTCCTGTTGGGTTTTAGTACAAAAAATAATGTAGTTATACTACTTTGTTTTTCTAGTTACACTGTGTTAGTAGTTATACTTAGTCTAGTTACACTAGCTACACTGCATTACTAATAATTATACTAGTTATACTACTATGTGGTGTGACTTATTGGATACAAGTTTGAACAGATGTGTGACCATTGTTTACCATTTTTGACCCAGTATTACCAATGGAGAAATTCAGTGTGAAATAAATTAATTAGAATCAGCCAGTTAGTCATCTGTAAAAACTGATTCCTGAATCAACCTTAACCAAAAAACAGACCTGTAGAAGTATGTGTACAGCTAGGTTCATGAACAAAACTACCGGGTAAGCATGAAAAACGCATTGTAGGGCACCATGAAAAGCCAGACTGAAAAACCACTCCTTAGATGTGGCTAAAAATATGTAGGAACATATTCCCCACCAATTGCAGTCACCTGTGGTGCTTAACCTAGGGCAAGAAAGACAATTAAAATTTTTTGGTAGTGAATTTGAAAAAGATGACCGACTGCTTTAACTTTAAATCGTCACAAAATGTCCCATGTATATGACAAGGTCCAACCCTGTCTGGCAGGGAATCATTGGAAAGAATAGCCAGTTATTTGAGAAGAATGTGAAAAAACCTAGCTATCAGTCAGGAGAAGTGATTTTTTTTTGGATTTTGTTGAATTTCAATTATAGATAATTATTTTGAGAATCTGAAATTTTGGACTAATATTTTGAATTAATATTTTAACCTTTTTTTCTTTTACCTTCAATAAGACTCTACCCACCTCAACTAGCCTAGCTTAATGTGGGTAGAGCATGTGCTATTTCATTTTATTATTATTTCTTTTGAATAAAGTTGATGTTGTTGTGTGGGAATGTCTTCTGAACATACCATATTTTCTCTATTTTACTACTCTGCTACATCATCTGAAAATATATAGCCCCTCTCTTCTTGAAATAAAGTGCCCCACACATCTTAAGCTTTGTTTTGAAGTGGGAGGTGGGGGGGTGATAGAGAAAGTATGGCCAGCCAATCTTCACAGAGATTTTTTGCTTGGAGAGACACTGCCCCCCTTGACAACAGGAATGGCTAACAAGGCCAAACCTAAGCACAATCCAAAGAAACACTGATAGCCAATGATGTCAACCAGAATGCCAGATAAAGAAATCATGGACAACTTCCCAAGTACTTCTGCAGTGGCCAGAATAGCACAATGCGATGCTTTAGTTCCTTGAAATGAATTCTGAGAGCTTAGCATCATGACAGTGAATGTCACTGTGGTGATAATTCCACCAATTAGTTGAAGTGAGCATTCCAGAATAACAGCTGAAAACTTGGTTAAAGTTGTTAGGGACAGCAAACATAGAAAAGCAAGTGGAAGCAGTCTTGTGAAGGAGGTCCATAGTAGTACAGTTATCATCCAGGACCTAAAAAAGTTAAATTCAAAATAATGGTTATCAAATTATTCTAAGAAATCTTTCCCAGTGGTCTAAAAATCAAGATACATGTGTATTATTTTTTAAGTTGGCTGCATTATTGTAGTTCCAGCCTAAGTATGTGTTAAACACACACAAAAAATATAATTTTCTTAGAAACTGCAATATTATACTCTCCAGTGGTAACTGAAAGCTCAACTCAGATAAGTTAAGTTTGTTGACTGAATAAAACATTTCATTGCAACTGTTTGCTTTTATTGCTATTGGAAAGAAAAACGATTAACAGATTCAAGCAGCCAGTTCTATCAAAATGTGAAGTTACTTTTGAGTGCATTTATTTCATTAAGGAAAGGGCAGCTTGATGAATGGTAAAGGAAAGATGGGTTAAAAATGAAAGGAGTAAAAAATGAAATGCTAGGAATGAATTCGAATAAGTGACAGAATAGGTGAGCAAGTGAACAGTCGAATGAATGAACGGACAAACAGGCAAACAACCAAATGATGAAAGAATAATGAACAAAGAAATAATGAATGAATGAACAATCTTGTTCCCAAGGTCTTGATTGATTGATTGATTGATTGACTGAACAACTGAGAAATTAATAAAATGGATTGATTGATTGATGGATTGGTTGATTATGTTAATGAATGAATGAACAAACGAGCGAATGAAGGAATGAATGAATAAAACAAAGATTGAAATGGTGATTGATTGATTGACTGATTGATTGATCAATCAATTGATTGATGAACTGATTGTTTGATGAATGGATTGATTGATTGATTGATTGATTGATTGATTGATTGATTGATTGGGTAAATGTAAACAAGGACTGACTGAATAACAGATTGGATTAATTGAAGGGATGCATGGAAAAAAGGCCCTAAGTGACTACTGATCTAATGTCAAATTCTCCCTTTGATTTACAACCATACACAAGGTAAATTGGAAGGAGAATTTAGCAGTTCATCAGAAGTCACTTGGGTCTTTATTCCAGGCACTGACCCCTTCAATTGTGATTTATGGAATAAACAAACCTCAGTCTATAACGAATTAAGATTGTTTTATGGAAAGACAGGAAATTATTACCTGTGCCCAGAGCAAAAGCCAACAATCCAGCCACCAACCATAGATCCAGCAATTGAGAAAACTTGACCAAATATTCCAGACAAAACTCCTACTTGATCTTGGGGGATTCCCTGGTCTATCAGGAATAATGGAAGCATGCTAACTACACCTTGTTCACCAAGCTTGTATGTTAAGACAAAACAAACAAGCCACAAGAAGTCAGGAGTTTGAAAAATATTCCTTAAGATCTGTGTAACTCCCAGTTTACCAGTCTTCATGCCATCTGAAAATAAAATTTGATTTTCACGGTTTAAGTCTTTGTTTTTGATGGCACTGTCTGATAACAATGAATCACCATCCTCCATAGAATGGTTCTTGCTGAAAGGTACTTCAACTCTTTTGACATGCTGTGAATAGTATTGAGTTTTGATGACAAGGAGAATTAGTATGACAATGTAAAAGGAACCCCAAAGACAGAAGAGTAACTCCCAACTACAGAAGAAACTCAGCCAGGTAAGCAGACCACCACCAAACAAAGCACCCACTTTATATCCAACAACTTGTAGTGTGCTTCCTGTTCCTGAAATTTAAGACAAACCACATGCATTGGATTAGTACAAAAATGTTAAATTGGCCACAGTAAGATTCAGTTTGGATTGTCACTGCTTTGATTGGCGAATAGGTAGAAATCTTACACATGGAGCTTAGGCTTCATTTCCAGCCACGCCAGGAAAATGAGCATGTCTTATAATAGGCAGAAATCAAGTCTGATAATAACACAAAACCTGGTTATAGGAGTGATATAGGCACGTAATTGGTCCAGTGAACATTGAAAATGTATTACAGAGCCATTTTGGTCTCAGTCTGCAATTTTGTATCCAGGTCTTCATTTTGCACCCAATCACCAGTTTATACAGACTGATAATTTTGTCTGTTGTTACGTGCAATTTTTATGGAAATGAAGAATGATTAATTAAATGATTGATTTGTTGGCTGGCTAAACTAATAAATAAAGAAAATAAATGGGAATTAGCAGTGGCACATCCACAGGGTGGCCCTTCTTCCACTGTGTCCAGATTGAATAATTGGAATTAAGAAATGTTGGTTTTTGAGGAGAAGAGAAACTCAACCTCTCGGAACAAGGATGACACTGAAGAGCCCTGGGGCCACCATGATATATGCCTTCCTCTTTCTATGAACCACTAAGTTGACTGAAGAGCCACCAAGCTGTGGTCAGCCTCTGAAATATATACATGTACCTTCACAATTCCTTGACTGATTGAATGACTGACTGATCGATTGATTGAATAAATGATGGCTGGCTGGCTGGCTGGCTGGCTGGCTGGATGGATGGATGGATGGATGGACGGATGGATGGATGGATGGATGGATGGATGGATGGATGGATGGATGGATGGATGGATGGCTGTGACGGCTGGATGGATGGATGGATGGATGGATGGCTGGCTGCCTGGATGGATGGATGGATGGATGGATGGATGGATGGATGGATGGATGGATGGATGGATGGATGGATGGATGGATGGATGGATGGATGGATGGATGGATGGATGGATGGACGGATGGATGGATGGATGGATGGGTGGGTGGGTGGGTGAGTGAGTAGATGGATGGATGGATGGATGGATGTATGATGGATGGATTCATGGATTGAAGCTTAAAACTTACCGAGATCTGAAGGATTAAGTACACTAATAGCAAAGGCATCTACGGCAACATCTTGTACAGCAGAAGTTAAATTCATCCAGAATACACAGAGAAGAAAAACAAAAGTATTACTAACTCCTACAAGGGCTGATATGAAACAAAGAACAGACATAACCAGCAATCCTGACATTATCCACGAACTTAAAGACCACAGATTGTCTACCAAAGGCGCTACGGTAAATTTGAAAATCCATGGCAAACTCAAAAGGCGACTAAGTCCAACTTTTGACAGAGAAAAACTCTGCTTTCGGAGGAGCAACGGAAGCAGTTTGACTTGAAAACCATAAGGTAAGCCTTGACCAAAATATAGTAAAAACAAAAGAGTATTCAATTGTACATTCGCGTCCGCCATATTGGAATTTGGGAGGGACCAAAAAGACTGGAAAGAGCTTCGCGTCCAGGCCTGGTTTGCGAAGGGGTGGCTACAAAGGCGCTACATCCCACATCCCGGGACCCCGGGAGGTCAAAATGGCGGCTATTTTTGTTACTTTCGTTACGTAATGTCGAGATTTTAGCTTTGCAGAGTGTTGTTGTTGGTTGCATCGTCATTGTACTAATCCAGAGCCAATAGTAATAATCTAAATTTGGCAAAGTGGAAAGATTTATTTTTCAAAGTCTCAAAAGACAGCTACATTTAGGAGGGATCGCGTGACAGAACTGGACGCTCCTGCGTAGGTGGAAGGCAAGCGAATTCGTTGGCAAAAATGAAAATGTATTCCTTACGCATTGTTCTTCACAGGAATCTTCCTCAGAGAGCAAAAAACCTCACACCGAAAGCTGCTTTTTGGAGATCGCAGAAAACAGAGGCCAGTTTGTTGGAAAAAGATGGAAATTTCGGCGACTCAGCAAAACTTGAAACGGAAGATTGTAGCGTTAGACCTTTCGAAGAAATCCCGGGACCCAAGGCTAGCTTTTTAAAGTACATGGTGGATTTTTATGCCAAAACTGAGGGTTTCAGAAAGGGATATAAACTGACCGATCTCATGTTCGTGGAACATGGCCCCATTTACAAGGAAAACATGATGTTGGGTTCTCCAACGGTGCACGCTATTGATCCAGATGATTTCGAGAAAGTGTTTCGTGCCGAGGGAAAATATCCACGGAGAGTGCCAATAGATATTTGGATTGAGCACCGTAAACGACGGAACTATTTCCCTGGTGCATTCCTTTCGTAAGTAAATCATTTTATCAACTACACTGTTATGAGGCCCTGCAAAGGGTGTGGGGGAGGGGTGTTGCCGGGTTGACTCCTACTTGTCTCCATTTCAAAATGTCTTGTGTCACTTACTGAAAAAACTGCCCGTCCTAGCTGGTTCTATAACTAGATAGGCTTCAGTTGCTGCTGTATGTATTTTCGTAATAATCATTGTCTTGTTCCAATCTCATTTTTATATCTTCTGTTGATACTCTTTCACCCACTTCACTTGTCACAATTTGCCCTGGCACTGGGCCTCTATTAATTGCTCCAGACCTCTGCCCCAGTCCTTGAAAACTCAAACCTCAAAAACTCCAACCCTTACAAACTTACATTTGCTATAACTGGTATTTATTGTCATACAATCACTACTATATGTGATAAATTTATTGTAGATGGTGGACCAGATTTTGATCTTTTAGACCTCTCTCCTGTTCTAGTACCATGTTGTTTTGGTCACCAACTTGTTATCTGGATACTTCACCCTAACTAAAAAGAAATAAATTGAGGTTCAAAAGATCAAAATCCAGTCCACAGTCTATACTTTCTTGTGTGCAGTGATTGTTACTGTAAGAGCCAAATAGTGATATTCTGAAGAAACTGATCATTTGAGTACCAAAACGGATTTTTGACATTGAGTTTCAAGTTAAAGAGTCTGTGGTGAGTTTTTGAGAGTAGCGAGTTTTTGAGTCATCCAAAGGTAACATGTCTCAATTTATTGTTTTTATTTTGCAGGGATGGGGAAGAATGGCATAGAATTCGTCAAAGCATCGCTCCCAAAATTATGCGTCCAAAAGTAGTGGAAGAAAACATTGGAAACTTTAATGCTGTAACCAGAGATGCTGTTGCAAGGTTTGTTAAACTGAAGGAAGCTTGTGGACCACATGATCACATCCCTGACTTAGAAGGGGAACTTAGTAGATGGTCAACAGAAAGTAAGTTTTAATTATTTATGATTAAAATTTTCCTCTTACAGTTTAAGAAAATTGTTGGTGGCTTGTTATTACAATGGGCACGTATATTGAGGAAGTTGTTATTTTAGATGCCGTTAATAACAATTGTGAAAGGTTTGGTGTAAGGGGAGTATGGTCAGTGATGATAAAAAAATTGCTGCAAAAATCATCACTTATTGTCTCTTCTTGCTTCAATGCCTGTTAATTGCACCTCATGTAATATGTTCACTGAGCGGTACAGTACTTCACAGTGCAATTAAGTTTGTTTGTTTATATTTTTAAATCAGGTATTGGGACTGTAGCATTTGATGCTCGTCTTGGATTGTATGAAGATTCTCCACCAAAGGAAGCTCTGCAATTCATTGAGGAGGTTCAAAACTTCTTCACTCTTTCCCACAAGCTCTTTTTCAGCATACCAAGCAGAATTGCTCGACAGTACATGGACACTCCAACATTCAAGAAGTTCCTCAGGTGTGGTGATGCCATCTTAGACATCGGGCGGGGCTTTGTTGACAAGAAGATGAGGGAGCTTAAAGAAATGACTGAAAAGGGCATTGATCCCTCTGATGGTACACAAGGTGAGTTTATCAGTACATGCATTTATGCAGTGCAGATTCTGCATGTATACCCAGGGGGGGTACTCGAAGTATACATGACGGGGGGGTCCGACGTATTTTTTTGGGGTTGAAAATTTACAGGCTCGGTATTTTTTTGGGTCAAGAGATCTGTCACGTATTTTTTTAGGTCTTAAAAAAATACGCGTATTTTTGGGGGTCTTATCTCCGAGCGAACTTTTCGTTTCGGGTTTTCGTTGCGATCAGTGGATCAGAAAAATATTCATTCAAACTTTTTTTCAGCGACGTGTGTTCCGTGTTCTTGTATTTTTTTGGGTTTAAAATTTCAGGCTTGTGTATTTTTTTGGGTTTGCAATATGAAGCTCCGTCAGACCCCCCCTGTCATGTATACTTCGAGTACCCCCCCTGGGCATGTATAATTGTTTAGATGTAGATTGTGGGAAGGTGCTCTTAAGTAGTGGCAACATTACTTGCGCGTGTCAGGTGCTAAAATGGGGGGGGGGAGGGGCAATTAGGAAGTGCAAGGCATGAGTGTGGAAAACGGGGAAGGGAAAGGGAAAGGGTCTGGATTTCATGACAGGGCCCCATGTCAAGGTCAAGGGTCCCATGACCAGGTTCCCATGTCGTATGGCAATGTGTACTTTCTGCAACATGAAAATTTGATGTACAGTGAGATAGCAATATGTGCATTATTTAACAAAATTTGTTACACTTACAATGCAACATTGTTGCAGGACAAGTTGCAGGGAATTTTTTTTTTTTTGGAATTACTGACAGCATTATAAAAGATCCACACCCTTGTCATATACACAACTTAAGGTTACTCAACATCTTCCAACCAAACAGCCAAACCTTTGGCTAGTTTCCAACCTATCTGTTTTCCCAATCTCATGTCCCCACGTCCCTGCCTCCCTGATATCTCTTGTTCTACGTTCCTCGATATCATGCTCCGCATCCCCTATCTCTCGACTCCGCGGCCCTGATTTCCCCTCCCGGCATCGTTGATCACATTTCTTTCCCTGCATCTCTGATCTTCACGTCCCCATGTTCCCGATTGTCACGTCACTGTGTCGCAGATCCCACGTCCCTGCATCCCCAGTCTCACGTCCCTGCATCCCCAGTCTCACGTCCCCACCTCAGATGTCACGCTCGTCATGCATCTGGCTCCTCGATGTCATGCCCCCGCACATCCCTGTATTTGCCGTCTCCATCCCACTTTTAGCCGCAACCTTTAAAAAAAAAAACAACGACAACTGAGAGCTGAATTGAAACCACTATTTTTATTTAATCAAATTTTCAGGCCCGAGGTAAACACTTGACACTTTTTAATTTGTAATTTGTCCCTGGCTGTGAAAGGAATTGGACAAACTGCCACATACACTGAAGCGAGACTAAAAAGCCCTGCTTGCAGGATAAAGAAAACCTGCCATTTTCGTGCAGAAAAATATTTTGACCTTTTTACTTGTATACCGGTATGTTTTGTTATAGTAGTCACATACCTGGCGTTTGGATATAAAAGCCCATTAAAGGCTAAGAAATCTAACCTCAAGTATGACTCTTTTTGTGTTGATCTAAATTTAGTTGTTTCAGTGTTGACGTATTTACTGACAAAAGAAGAGCTAACTCCTGAAGAAGTTAACGGTCACGCCATTGATGTAGTAGCTGGTGGTGTGGACACAGTAAGTGTAAAAAAAAACTTCGTTTTTATACTTTGCAGCTCCTGTAGATGGCAACTGAAAGAATGAATTTGAACAAATTGTAAGAAAAAAAATAGAGAAAAGTGATAACGCAGGGACCGCGCGAGGGGTGGGCTGAGGGAGCTTTAGCCCCCCTCCACTTTTTGTTACATTAACAAAATAATAATGATAAAGTTGGAAAATTCGTTAGCCAGTGATTAGTTTCAGGGTTAACCAGTACTGTGGTTTTCCCGTGGTTTCAGATTTAATTTTCACATGGACCAAATGAAAACGGAATACTCTTCAAAGTTCAAATCGCCTTGCTATGATTTAGCTTCGGATTAGTTGAAACTCACAAGCGCTCTGGGGGAGTCTATCTTGAAGAGTTTGAACCTGCTCAGGGTTTAATTAAAATCGACGGAAGTTGAAACTCTCGCTGTCGTTTGGCTTGTAATTCGTGAACTCTCATTGACTCTCTTATGCTCTTAAAGAGTTTGACTTTTGTTGACTCTTGTTCTTGCCTGGCCCGGGCATTTCGAACTGTAGCCTGTCTCCAGATAGGATTATCGGCAACAACTTGCTTAGATATTTGCTGAAAATCAACTTGACTTCTTCAGTCCTCTCTATGCATGTAAACTTTGCAACTAGGATAGCTGCCAAGAGATCTCTTTCGCTCCGAATGATGACAAATAAGGCATTCTGAAGCCAGGACATACCGAAAGACTGACTTTTTTTGGTGAACTATATATTTCATGATACTCAGCTCAGTTTGCCTTATTCTGTAATGACAACAAGTTTACTTGCACAAGTTTTAAGAAAAACATTTTTGAGTTTCAGAACTTCCAAATACGTCAAGGTTTGCACTTTGCCGGATACGTCTTAAAATGTGTATAGAGATGAAAGAAAATGCTCAGGTACATTACTTTAGGACTATCCAGGGTATTCCTATTCCAGGTTACGAATATCCAGAATACTGACTCCCTAAAAGATCGCCAGTTTTTTTCTATTCTGAGTAAACCAAAACGTTTCAACTGCATTCCGTTCATTTTGTTATCGTGGGTACATTACTGAGTAAAAGGAATCATCATCTCCAAACTGAGAAAACTGTAATAGTATATTGTCTTCTATTTCGGATTAGGCCACCAAAACATGTCCTAAGTATCGACATTGTTAATCACTGGTAGGTCGAATAGTTTGATGTCTTTGATACTCTTTAGTATTGCTTTGATTCGTTACTTATACTGGTCTATATGATGGATAAAAACTGACAACTTTTAACACTTTTGGCCGCCCTAGATCCATTGTTAGTCACTAAAGAGAACAACAATTTCGTGTTAGGCTGTCATTCCACCCTTCCCCCCTCCCTCACACTTGACTGAGCGATCGAGTCAGCCCCCCCCCCACTTTAAAATAGGCCGCGCGGTCCCTGTAGCGAATAACACTGCAAGATTGTATTGGTCAACAGCATTTTAACGGAGCTCCTTTGCGGCCGAAGGTCGCTGAGTGGAATATCATTGGTAAGCAAATTTGGTAACCTGTCGATGCAAGAAATTTTGGTTCTGACGTCAGCGTACGCCCGTACGTCCGTACGTCCGTACAGACTCTGGGGAGGGGGGAGGGGAGTCCAAGGCAACCCGACCGAGAATGCCATCTTTTGAAAAAGAAGTTTCTTTAAAAGCTTAGGCTTAGTTAGCAAAACGATTGTTTGACAGTTTTATACTTGGGAAAAATATCTAATATCTATACTGTAAAAGCGGAAGGCGAAAAGTTCAAGTTACGAACTGAAATTTGTCTTCGAGGACTTTCTCTTTCTTGAGTTCTGCTACGGCAGTAACTTTCGTAACTCGCGTAACATCGAACCGAGTCGAAGTACGCATCGCTTGAATTTGCAGCATTTGGCCGAAGTCCCGACCTCAAACAAAGCAGAGCTAGTGCCTTCCGGTTTTTGCTGTCCACAACCATGCTTTTTGTGGCGGTCTGAACACATTTTCTCAGAGAAACACTAGCGTGCGTAGCAGGCGGTTTGGTGTGTTTTTCCTAAAATATTATTCGTGGTGAGAAGGAGATACGGCCGCGCGAAAGCTGAACCGAGGTCACGTTTGACCTCGGTCCAGCTTTCGCACGGTTTCATCAAAAACTTTTGCTTCTCGCGAATTACCTTCTGAAAAACACCCCACCCAAAACCGCCTGCTACGCAGGCTAGAAAAACACCCGCCTCTTTAGTCGACGGAGCTGCGATCAAAAAACAGCTGTTTAAGTATTAAAATGAAGACTTCATTTGACGATATAGCAGGTTTGTCGAGTGGTTAGCGCGATCCCCGTACGCTCCAGTGATGGCGGCCCATCTCGGTCCGTATTCGGCAAGTTCCGCTCGCCGACTTTTCGTGAAGTGCTTTATTTCTCACAGAGTAACAGTAAGTTTTACAAGAGTAAGTTTTAAGAGTAACAGTAAGTTTTACATCTCTTGGTGTGATCTGATCTTCAGACTTATTGCTTCTTTTTCTTTTTCTTTTGACCGTATAGACATCGAGCACTATTCTATGGTTGTTGTATAATCTGGCAAGATTTCCTCGCGTTCAAGAGAAGTTGCACCAAGAGGTAGATAGTGTTGTGGGAAAGGATGAAGACGTCACAGCTCAGAATCTCGCCAAACTGCCTTATCTTAAGGCTTGTCTGAAAGAGTCCATGAGGTGAAACGTTTTACAAGTGCTTCAGACTTTGCATGCTTTTGACTTTGTCAGATTCTTCCACTCAAAACACTTCGACGCACTAGTTAACTATTCAACTGATAGCTTTATTTTTCCGGTGAGGCTGATCTGGGACCAAACGTTCTTGATATGCTGACGATTTGAGCCTTAAAGCCGAGTGAAACAGGTAACATTTCTTGCAAATTGACACGCAAAAAATGTTGCATTCCAAGTTTCACGTTCCACCACCTCAGCGCGCAGCAAGTTTTCGTGCTGACGAAAGTAGACATCGCTTCTGCTTTTTGCAAGTTAAATATTTGTTGCATTTGGAAGTGGCAATACGTGCATCATTAGAACGTAACTTCCAAGGAAACATTTGTTGCGTGACAAGTTGCACAAAAACGTCGCCTGTATCACTTGTCTTTGAAAACTTTCTTAATAGTTCACTGCTGTGTGAAGCCTCGTTCCCAGGCCTTTACGCGTTTATCGAGTATCGAGTGAAAGCGGGAGGCTCGGGGCCCAACACGATAGCGCGAATCTTCCCGTTGAGCGTCACATTTGCTTTCTTGCCGAGGACGACTGGGAACGAGGCTGTGCTGTGTGCACACCCAGATTCGCCAGCTATGGTTTGTACGAGAGGCTACCAAACCTACTTTACACCCTAATATTACAGTTTTTATTTCACTGCAGGCTGACTCCAGTAATAGCGGGGGCGACAAGAATACTTGGCCAGGATGTTGTGTTGTCTGGATACAATGTTCCAGCACAGGTGATCGAGCCTTAACTTTTAACCATGAGTATTTCCCTATTTTTCTCATTTAGACACACGAATGACGAACAAGGTACAGAATTTTAATTTACTGGTTGACATTCCACAGGAAAAAAATCATGAATACCGCTGGACACTCCATTTAACAACGTTACATCCCTCAAATTTTGCCAGTAACATTATTTGCCAGTCTTTTAAGATTGCCATTCATGTCTTATTTATTATTATTATTTTTTGAATTTCAATCAGTTCTCAAACATTTCAAAATTAGTTACCGTCGGTTTCTCAGATAAACACTGTAATTTCTGGTGTGTTTGCCTAGCCAATACAGTGGCGTTGACAACCACAGTCAGGTTTATTATAGTTGTATTTATTTGTTGTCGTCTCACAGAAACGGTGTTTTCCCTGGTTTTACTGTTTTTATGCCAACGACAAAAAAGCAATTTGAGTGCATTGTTAGAGTGCTCAGTTTTCTTCTTATGGTTTCTTGAGCGTGCAGTTCACCTGTTTGTTCAGCGACATTTCAACAGTATAGGAATTTTGCCGAAAATAAGTATTATCAAAAAGTTTCACTATTCTTTTTCAACATTTTTTTCCGTACTTGTAGACATATTTTCTTATTTCTGTATTAGAAATGTCAATGGCTTAAATTTGTTGAGGAAACGGAAGTATCTTTACTTGCTTTTTTCCGCACTTTTGTCCAACACATTGAATGTTACAGTTATCTTCGCTACCATTTTACTGCAGCCCCTTTCTTGGCCATATTGATGTTTTCCAACCAATCCCTAACCCATTCAACAACGTTCAACATTGCTGAATTCAACATGTTTCACATGTTTGGGCGCCATGTTGGATTATGGTGATTGATGTTGGACGATGTTATTTTGATTGCCAGCAAACTTTCGATCCAGCATCTTTCGACATTTCTTTTGTTCGCAGGTGCGAACAACAAGGTTGAATTTGTTTGGTCAGCATGTCTAACAGTGTTGGGCACATGCACGTACGCGAAGCATTAATTTACATAATTCAGCAGCATTGAATATCATTCAACAGGGTGACCCAAAAACCTTAATTCAACAATGTTGAACTTTGCTATATTGACATTTAGAATTCGTTTGGCCTCGTCGTTGAACGTCGCACAACGAAGTTGTATAGTCAGCAAATGTTGGATGATTTTGCGTCCGTTTGTCCGGGACCCTGTTGATCCAAAAGGCAAAAAATGGCGGCCATGTTGGTGATGCTAACAAAAGAGCTAACGAGAAAGCTTTGTTTATGAGCACTAGCATCATAAACTGCATTGTTTTTACCACGGTGTGTGTAAGCATAGCTAATATGCTTTGACTGGCAAGTTAATTTTTTAATTTGTTTTTGCAGACGTGCATAATTATGGAATTGTACAGCACAGCACGCTCGGAAAAATACTTTAAAGACCCATTGGAGCTGAAACCCGAGCGCTGGCTAAGAGAGAATAAAGACCAAAATCACGGTTTTTCCAATCTGCCATTTGGATTTGGGACTCGTATGTGCCTTGGTAAGAAACATTAACTAACTGACACATGGTAATTTTGCCTTTGTTGTTGTTGTTGTATCTTATCGGGACGACTTTGCTCGAAAAATCACCCCCAACATCAACATCAAATGGACTTCGTACTGTCTCATACCTAGTCCTCTCATTTTAGAAAATAGAGCGCGGCTGAATACTTTCCTATTTGGACGTCCCTAAGGACGTGTCCGATTTTACACTAGACGTCCTCATGAACAGATGTCAAAGCCGTCTTGATTGCTTTGACGTCCTCTAAGACAAATACAGCGAATTTTACTAGGCGGCTAAGACATCTGAGACGACATTGGCGTTTCAGACGCCATTGACGTTCTCTAAGATAGATACGACCATTTACTGATCGTTTGATTTCCAGAAAGCCTCATTTTGCCTGTTTTAAGAAAAACGCACCCATTTCACGCTAGTGAGTCCAGGGACTCACTGGTTTATTTAGTCTCTCACTTTTCTGCAAAAAAAAAAAAAAAATGCCCCACCGTTTTCAACTAGCACCTTATTTTGCTTATTTAAGCCTCGTTATCGTATTTGTCAGGTCGTCGTGTGGCCGAGCTGGAGATGTACGTGTTCATTTGCAAGGTGAGTTACTTCAATTTCAGCAATAAGACTGTTCCTTGAGTGGCCTGTGTATGATCCCGTCTACATGTAAGTGCTTTTGTTTGTTTCTATTTTTAATAGTTGGAGATTCTTGTACAATGCACCTTTCTTTCTGTCCGTACAACTCCCGGTCCCTTTTCTCTCGATCTCCCCACCCCACTCCCCTCTGCCCCCCTCCTCACCTTTGCGATTACCGGTGCTACCACTTGAGCTACGAAGCGACTGCAAAGGACGGAAGTTGGTCACATTTGCGACCTCTGTTCTTCCCTGAAATGATTAATTTTTATTACACCATGGCGGAACATGAATACAATATATGGTGACCTAAGCGCTGTCGTTGTGTCGGATGTGAAGACCGCGAACGCCTTCTTGTTGTAGGGTCCAGTTTTCACATAGGGTAAAACTGTGGATGAATTTCATATATTGTTAAAAGATTTTTCTTTTTTTTTTCTTGTAGTTACTTCAACGGTTTCGCTTAGAGTATCACGGTGAGCCACTGGAGTTGTACCAAAAGCTGATTTCTGTTCCGGACAAACCGGTCAAGATCCAGTTTTTCGACCGCCTTTGAATTCCATGGTACAACTACTGAGCCACCTTTACTGACGTCGTTGCTCTTATACGTTGAACCATTGTCAAAAATTTCACCCGACAAACTAGCTGGAAAAATCATGAAAGTTATTAACTATGGTTAGCCTTGGCAACTATGAGATTTCTCCCAACTGGAAAGCACGTGCTCTCGTTCACAATGAAGTTCAGAGAGGATTCCGGTTGAAAGCTACGTTTTGTAGCCTATGCTACAGGTGTAGTTGGCGGGGGGGGGAGAGATAAACGAAAAAGAACTAGGGGAGGGAGCGATGGAACACGCGCTGCCTAACGCCTTTTCCTCTTTCTTTCCGTTTTTCTCCCCCACCCCCCTTCCCATCCGACCTCCAGATTCGCGTTGTCACAAGTTGGGTTATTTTTGGATGACCCAAAGGCTTTGGAAGATTTCCGAAGATGACCCGGAGGCTTCGTAAGATAACCGAAGATCACACGGAAATTTTCAAGGGAAACTAACAAGAATCCATAGCTAAAGACGCGGGAAGGAAACCTTGGGGTCATCTTCCGAAATGTTTGAAAGACTTCAGGTCATCTAACAATAATCAAACTTGAAAAAACGTCGTTTTAATGTGGTGGTTGTAAGCTGTAGGCGAGAAATAACATAGATCTCAACCAGAATCCTTGTGAAAACGAGTTGTTCTGTAATAATGCGCGTAATTTGGTATATATAAAAAAGCTTGGAAAACGTTATTATGTGCCGTGCATTATAATTTACAATGTACGCACAACAGTGTATTGTAGCTTTCGGCAATCTGATTGTTTGTTCAATGCAGTTGGCATAATATAACGTTACTTCCTCAGATGGAAAATCAGTGTTTTTTTAAAAAAGTAATGGGTTATTTCTACTTTTTTCTCTTGTTTTCTTTCATTTTCTCCGTGTAATTGGCGTTTTCTCCTGTGGTTGACTCTAAACTGACTTTTTTTTAACGAGGGCGACACTAAACAGTCTTTCTACTGACAAACCTGTGGCCCTCGGATTCCAGATCGAATTGTAATATTATATATATATTGTGATATATCATAATATTAAAAAAAATATATTCCGATTAAACTCGTGGTACGCGATTTCATTGGAGCCCTCATAGCCAACACAACGCTGTGCGCCTTGTTGCTTTAATAGAAAAGGATATTTTCAAATCTTTCTTTTTTTCCATTGAACCTGATTAATCAACCAAAATCTGTCTCAAAAGAGTAAGACTTGTCATGATAAACGATTTTAGATTGTTTGATTAATGTCACTTGATACATTCAACCCAGTTTTTTGCAGTTCACTTTCATGTAGAGCAGTTTTTCAACGAATGTCCTGTATATAAATTTCTGTGTAGATAGTTAAAAATTTAAATCGTAGTTTTAGTTAGGCACTTGTCATCATTCTGTAATCAACTGATGAATACGCCAGCTGAAAATAAAGTCATCTTCTCTTAACATCTTAACGTTTTAATAAGTGGGTTAATCTGGTTGCCAAAGTCGTAACAAAGTGAAGTTTGTAAATGGTTTGAACCCAGAAGTCATATCATAATTCGGTAAATTGTGATCGTCCGGGTGAGTGTAGTACTGAGAAGGACTGTTTGAGGTGACACTGACTGACGTTTCGACAACCTGAGCGGAAGTCAACATCAGAGTCAAGTGAACTGTGGATCGTCAGTAGATGTTATAAGTCTCTGGTCGTTGTCCTGATAGCTCGACGATCTCGTGATGTTATTGGTCGTCTGTCAGTTAAGCCGTGATGTTATTGGCTGTGAAGACTGTTAAACGTGATTGGTGCCGTGCACAAAGACGAAATCGACGATTTTCAGGACCACCTCAACAGACAAAATGCCGACATACAGTTTACTAAGGAGTCCGTTGAGGTGTTCGTGAAAATCTTTGTGTACGACTGTAAAGGTATCGTCAACGTAACGTAGCCAGAGTGGTAGTGACATCTGTCACTACTGCAACCATACCTGGCATCAAAGGGACTTCTGAAACTATCCCACGAGTCCTACAATCCTACAACATCCGCGTTGCTCACAAACCTATCACTACTTTACGACAGCTACTGACGAACGTTAAAGACAAAGACGAACCGAGCGACAGACAAGGAGCAGTTTATAGTATCAAATGCTGCGACTGCCAGGCCACTTATATTGGTGAGACCGGCAAGAATTTGAACGTCCAACTGACTGAACACAACCGAACGACTAGAAATGGTGATATCAACAATCACATTGCTGAGCACCATTTAAAAACAAACCACAGAATCGACTGGGACTCTGCTGAATGCGTTACCTGCAGTACGGACTACTATCAACGAATCACTCTGGAAAGCTGGTGTACTAACTTAGGTCAACAAAACCGAAAAAATAAGAAGAATAATAATAACAAAACATATGAATTAAAAAGAAAAAGACAAAATAGCTTTATACCTACAAAAAGACAAATTTGGTATATCTAGGGAATATCATACAAGTACCCTCAAAAAAAGGAAAAATACTTGGAACGTTTCATGGCAAGCTCTGTAGGTTCTGCAGTTTCGCTGTCTACAGTTGAAGAGATTAGCATAGTGAGGAGTGGTCTATTCATTCGATAATAGACTGACCAGAGGATATTACAGATGGGGACTTTGAAACAAAATGGGATATCGTGACTTTCAAAACAAACGTCGCAGCAAAGACCTGAGCACGTGGCTTGTTCTGTACACGTGTTTTAATAACCCTCGCTGCAGTGTTGCAGAGATTGAAGATTCTAAGATTGCACCGATGCTAAGCCGATCAAGGAGAAGAGTGACCATACGAAGAATTTTTGCAAACCCAAATTTTAATTCAACTAGCTTAAAATAGTGCACGATTTTATTCTCGTGCGTGGAATCAACATTTCAGGAACTGCTAACTCTAATTGGCTCCGACCGCCCGACATACCGTTCAGTGGTATTTTGGTTGCACAAATTTCATAACTGCTGAAATAAATATCGCTTCAAGTGCAAAAACACAGAAGTAATCTCATGCCAAACAAACTGAAGTCAACAATGCATCAAAAATGAAATGAAATAAAATTTTGGTAAAAAGAGTGTTCCACACAGACACCACGATCATTGCAAATGATGAAAATTCTTTTTATTTATTTATTTATTTATTAGTCCGCGTACGATGCAAATATACAATGCTGACTTTATTTTTATATTTTACTTGTGTATTTTATTTGTAATTTTATATGTATTAAGCTATTTTCTTTTTATTTCTTTTTATTTCGTGTGTTTTGTTGTTATTTTTAGTTTTCCCGGTTTTGTGGACCCCGCGCCCCGCACCCCGCAGTCCGCACCCCGTACTCTGTATTTTCGGAAAAACTATACAAGGGAATTAGTTTCTAAAGAAACTGTGGTGCTGCGTCGATAGGGAGGTAAAATACAAAACCTTGGATTTATCAGCTGAGTTGATAAGGTAAACAAGGCACCGTGAAGAGATTGAAAGCTGACGTTTCGAGCGTTAGCCCTCCGTCAGAGCGAATCAAGGAATTATGGGTTGAACTTGGTTTATATTGCTAAAGCGAAACAAGGGATCACGGGCTTTGTGGTACATGTATGAAAGGAAGGGGCAACACTATAAGTAGAAACATGGTACCTAACGTAAACGACGCGAACAATTAATGCAGAGAAGCACGCGGTAGCAAAACAGTTTTTCACTGTAATGACTGTCAAAAAGATTCCTTTACTGCACAAATAACTATTTAAACAAATTGCGTGCCATATTTGTGCTCGTTTCGCGCGTTATCCATACAATACTATGTGAGTTGCTTAAGCCCCTAGCTCCTTCATGGGCGTAGGTCATCAACAAAAAGATTTGCAGCGAACATAGTTCTGGGCTAAGCCATCAGCATTTCCGAGTTGTAGCCAACATCCACGAAAGTCATCATTTACTGACAACGATAAGTGAAGTTGAATAACAAATAATTAGATTAGTAGGTGCTTCTGTATTGACTGTATTGTCTCTTTGGGTTGCGCAAATGTCCTCCACAGCCGGGCAGAATACTGAATACAGAACAACGAGAATTTGCCAGAATTCCTATAATTATAGTACTGTACCAAGCCAACAGAATTCCTGGTAAGGTACTGCGGCAACCCAACAAACCACCATTCACAGCCAGGCTGCATTACGGCAAAATCCTCCATACCTTTAGTGCTGCAGCCCAACAAAGGTCATCATACAGCAAAGCAGCAACCCAGCAGAATCTCCATACAGTACTGCAGCAACCTAACAGATTGGCATTCACAGCCAGGACCACCGAGGACACGGAGTCCCACAGGGTTACAGTAAATTCCGCAGGACAATGGATACGATGGATATGACAGCAGTTATAGCGATTTTAACGACAAGGATGAGGATAATGATCCTCATGATTATGTAAGCTTGAGACAGTGGAACGGTGCTGCGAATGGCAGTAACAATTTAACCGACCAAGATTCATGTTACCAACAGTCTAATAGGTGAGCTAACAATTATGAAAACTACGGATAACATGACTGTAAAATCTAAATATTCAGTTCTTTATCATGCACAACTACTTAAACCTAAGCAGTTGATTTTAAACAGTCAAACAGCTGCTGTCTTTTATTGCAAAGTTAAAAAAATATGAAGGTGCATGTTTATGAAACAAAGAAACAACTCAAAGAGCGACCCAATAACCTAAAGGCACGGCAAAGAAAGGCGGCTCCAGCTACAGTGTCCCACTTCCCTATGTGCAAGGTGTTTCTGAACAACTCGCACGGGTCTTCAGAAAACAAGGAGTTGGCACTTACCATAAGCCTTTTAACACCATAAGACAACAATTGGTACACTCAAAGGACCCCACAGCCAAGGAAAAGAAATGCGGAGTGGTCTACAAAGTTCAGTGCAAGGATTGCGAAGGGGATTACATCGGTGGGACGGCTAGACCGTTTGAGGTCAGGCTAAAGGAGCACGACAACATTAGAGGTCATGGGTTCGATTCCCGTTTAAGCCTGAATTTTTTCAGGTTTCTTCTTTTCAACTGCATAAGTTGAAACACCTTCACTGCGATGATCTTCATATAATTCTATATTTATCCGCAGTTCAAATATATGATTATTTCATATATTCATGTTCATTTCGCCATCTACAGGATAAATACGAACTCTCAATTGACTAGCTCATAGTTGGCTTGATAGCTCAGTTGGTTAGAGCGCTGCACCAGTATCGCAGAGGTCATGGGTTCGATTCCCGTTCAAGCCTGAATTTTTTCAGGTTTCTTCTTTTCAACTGGCTAAGTTGAAACACCTTCACTGCGATGATCTTCAAATAATTCTATTTTTATCCGCAGTTCAAATACATGATTATTTCATATATTCATGTTTGTTCTATGTTAGTCATCAGGTACACAGGAGCCCAAAATGTGACACCCACAGGTATTTTTGTCTGATTTTTGGCAACATAGCAATTTTTACTAACTCGAGTACGCTGATTTCGAAAATTATTGTTGCAAAGCTCAATTCTTGTCTTAAGATGGTGTTTTGGGGCATTTAATTATGACGTCATTGTCCAAATAAGGAGTTTTCTTTCCTTTAGCAATTTTTAGGTTAATAGACACAGAAATTCTTTCAAAGCGTTTTAGGTGTACTGTAAAGATGATTCTAAGAATTTCTGACAGTTTTTGCGCCGTTTCCATGAATGTGGAGCCTTCACGTGACAATTGACCACGCCCTCATATAAAATTCACCTTATTACAGGTATAGTTTTGACATTTTGTTGAAAAGCGAACGTGATTCTTGTATTAATAAAAAGTTGCAATTGAAATAAGAAAGAAACATTTTATCGTCATCCCATGCTGAATCCACGAGCTAGCGAGCATGAAGAACGACGTCATGACAATGTCCATGTATCGAGTTTTCCATTTTATCAGCTTTATAGTGGGAAAATGGAGATGACATCATCGTTGTTACACTTGGAGATAAAACTTTATTGTACGTCTGTATTGTTTATTGCTGAATCTAAGCCATTTCACAATGTACTTTGTCTGTCACGGGCTCATGATGGTGACTTTGGTTGAATTTATGTCAAATTAACGAAATAAAGTAAACAGGACGTTGCTTCTTACCCTTAGGTTTAATTCTGTCTATAATATTGTTAATCATTATTGTTAATATTACTAATAAATCTACTAAACTCTTTCAAAAACACTGAACTAATATATCCTTTTATTCAAGCGTCTTTAATGCATTTTAGAGCCGGTTGATTCAGCAATTTGCGTCGGTCTTGGTGCATTTACACAGTACAGTGCACACGACATGCGACTCTCTGCATTTACAGCCAAAAGTCGCGCAGCCAGTGGTGCATCGGTATGAAACCATCTCTAAACAGGCCTTGGGGATTGGATCTAGTGTCATAAATACAGGGACCAGTAGATCTTTTGCTAGCGTCCAGTCTGTCTCCTCTGGGTTCGGAAGCACCGGTTTCTGAATACGCGCCTGGCCCCACACCGCGGTTTGGTAGTGTCGTCTCTCCAAGCGTTGCTTGAACGCGTCGCTGGTCAGCGGTAGCTTTTCTGGGCTACTGATGTTTCCAAGTAACACGACACAAGCCAAGTCAAATGAGTCCTGCGATGTCTCATACATTCGACAAACAAACTTTTCTGCGGATGCGATGGTGTCAGCATCGAGGACGTTTTCGCCCATCGAGGAGACAAGATCAAAGTGCTCTTTGAAAAACGTCCACGCAGTCTTCTTTGAATGTCCACAGAGCAGTGGACGAGGTGCTGTCACAGCAGGTGATGGCGTGAAATTGTAACAATGCACTTGACGAGTTACTAGGACGATTTGCTGAGACCTCCTCCAAATTTATGTACTTTGGCTTCTTTGAAGTTCCTGCCCATGTCCACACCTTTGATGAGAGCTTAACGCAATGCACCAGGAGAAGTAACAGCACGCCTGTGTCTCGAGCAGAAACTACAACGTTGTCGATATGTCCGACTTCATGAAGAACAAACCTCGTATCGGCTTCTTTGTGGTTGGATCTCAAAACGGCCGAGAACATCCTCTTCGTTTGAGCAACGGCCAGATACTACCATGTAGTGTCAGTAGGTGCTTGCACGATAAGTGCAAACCGTGCGCTTTGTTGTCTCCTAGTGCCAGAAATGCTTGCCACTTCATCGGCAACGGAACCTCTCTTCCTTCAATAACTCTGCGCACAGGCCTCGCCGTGTTCTTAGAGCGTTGACTTCTTGTCGTTGCTTTGATGGCGTACCTGCGATAATGATCGAAAAACACGTCGATCCTCTGGTATCCAGAACCTTTCCGTAACACAGCGTCCACGTAGCAGTCCGCAAAGCCACCGAAAGTCTTTGTTTTTTCTGGTTTTCCAATAGCTGCCACCAGAGCAAAGCCATCGATGAACAAAGCAGCATTTCCTTGAACTGTAACTGACTCCGGGCGCTTGAACTTTACTATCAGAACGTCTGCTAAAATAAACTTGTTTCCCGTTCGCGTGGCTTATTTCTGCGTTAGCTCATGCTGGAATATGGCTTGTATGTTTACCTCGCGTCTGGCTTCATACGCTGTCACTAGACGACATAAGATACTCTGGTCCCCATGCAGAATCTTTCTCTTCTCGGAGCTAGTTGCAGCACTTTTAACTTCATAAAGGTTGGCAAATGTAGGCGGATTATTCTTGGGAATAGAGTCAAGAAAGTTTTCCTCCGCCCCTTCTTCCCGTACCCGTTCTTCTTCTTCTTCTCTGTCTGCAGACAGCAACCTCCGTTCCACGAATCTTTTAAGCTGGGTCTGTCCCAAAGAACAAGCTTGGACGAGAGACTGTTCAATTTCTGGAGACGCAAGATCTTTTGTGGCAATGTTCTGCAGTGTCCCATTTGCCTGTGACGAGAACACCCCAAATCTTTGTTGTGTAGAATGTAGAGCATTCTCAGCTTTATTATCTTACTTCTGTCTCTCCTTAGCACTCTCTTTGTGGATCAAGCTGTCGTCGTGGTGTATATCAAACATCACTGACGTTTGCGCAGCAATGTGGCAACGCAGGTTGTGGGATAAAGCCCATCTGCTAACCGCTGACGATGTCTTTGTGATACCAGCAATGCCACCACCCTTCTTTCCAGTCGCACTCCGCTTCTAATTCTGGCGTTTGCACATTGGAATTTAATATTGTTTCTAATCTTCAAAACAATAAAAAAAATTCCAACGGGCAAATCCGACAGCAATATGCTTCCCTGCTAGCAGAGGCCCCTTTTCCTTTGTATTCGCTGAGCTGACGGGCGGGACGAAAAGCGACCTCTGCCATGGGTCGAAACTCCCTTTGATTCAACCGCCGTCCATGGTCGTGGACGGCGGTTTCCGAAACGCATGCTCCCTGTATTGTTTGCTGACCGTGACTTGAGCACACTGTATCTCGCGCATTCCTTTACAGTTATTCCGCTGTCATTTAGTGAGCCCGCATAGTAACATGCCGTCCTGGAAAGAGAGCAAAACTCGTGAAGAGTTACAAAGTCTACTTTCTCTCGTTTTTGTTAACATGGACGACGGAAAGATAAACAATCGAAAGAAGAAGCTCTAAGAAACACTCGACAAGTTAAGGAATGGAATTTAGAGCGAAGAAAACATCTGTCAAGCGAAGGACAACCTTCCACCTCCAAAGATTTTTCGAGGTACGGACTTTCTGTGAAATGCTCCAGCACTTCTACGAGTCTACGGTAGAGTAAATTACACATTTGATTGTAAACTTGTATCGAAATCGCTTTTTAATTGAGGGATTCTTCATATTCCTTACAGTTTTCGTAAAAGTTTTGAAAAACGTGCACAGTTCTCATCATCAAATGCTCTTCAAAATAACTTGCACATCGAGCGATCGCTTGCGCGTAGCTTCCCTCGAAGAAAGAATTGAACGCGTTTGGTCTTCAGAAACAAGTGAAGGCGTGTTTTAATAAATGTACTATTTAGAAAAGCTTACTGTCTCTTCTTCTGTGTACCTTCATTCAAAAAATTTCGAAGAGTAGTAATCTGACCTAAACAGACACAAATGCTCTGTTGTGGTTTGATTTCACGCGCGAGACAACATGAGAAATCTCTTGCGGAAATTTTCAAAATTTTGACTTTGAGATTGTATTTTTGGATAATTCTTAATTGACAACTGGTGTATTTTATTTAAAAGTGAGAAAATTTAACTATTCTAGATCAAGTGAGTTTAGTTATTTCGAACCTAGAAATTGTCCTTTCGTACTGCACATGGGTTGTTTATTACCAACTGCTAATTTAGTGAAGCGGTCATAAAACACGCAGCCTTCAATGGGTTTAAATTCTCTTTGATTCCTGGAGTTGTGGTCATGTTAAAAAAGCTTCCTTGTCCAGATAACTTGAAATTAATACCGTAGATTAGACAACAGCTAGTAGAGAAAGGTGCGAGTCGTCAGCTGATCACGTGCTAAAAGCATCACGTGACGTTTCGGTCGCTAAGTAACCGTGGCGCATGCTCAACACAGTTCATTTCGACCCATGGCAGAGGTCGCTTTTCGTCCCGCCCGTCAGCTCAGCGAATACAAAGGAAAAGGGGCCTCTGCTAGCAGGGAAGCAATATGCATACGCTTCAAATAAATCCACCCTCTGTGAATTTAGCCGTAAAAAATTTTTACCTTACCTTAATTAGGGTAGGCACGGGAAGGTTTTCCAATTGCCAAGAACTCGTGCTATTGACGATATTGAAAGGGTTGCATGTTTTCAATTGCAACTTGTATTAACCCTATTTAGCCTGGGGGGGGGGGGGCACATTGTGCCCGCGCTGACTTTAACGAACTATAACTTTTAAACGGCTGGCCCCAGTGGTGGTCGGACACGGTTCGCAAAGTATGATGGGGCTATCGATCAATTTGAGCTCAGTTGTATGGTGGCCCATTAGGGCCACAGAGTTTTTTCATATCTTTTCTACTTTTTTCTTAGTTGAACAATGTTTTTTGGTTTTTTTTTTTTTCGTTTTGTCTCATTTTTTTTTACTTTTTTATTTTTATTGTTGTTTTTTTTTATAAATTTAGTTTTATTTTCTAATTGAAATTTTTTTGAAAAATAAATAAAAATTAATTTTTCGTCTTTTTTTCCGTTTTGTCTATTTATTATGGACAAAACAAAAATTATTATTTATTTTCTCATGCACTGTAATTTTTTTTGAAAAAATAAATAAATAAAATGAAACCAACAAAAAATAATCGTCTGATTTGGATTCTTAAAAAAGAAAAATTGCACGTGGCCCATGAGTGCCATAGGCCCAAGGAGGCCATAGCCCACCAGGCAGTTCGACATTAGATATCCCACAATGCACAGGCAGTAATTGCGCGGGAGAAACAAAATGGCCGCAAGAGTCAGAAATAGCGATGGGCAGGAAGATCAGGATTTGAAGGATGATTTGGTCAAGTATGTAAGGCAGAATTTGCGGCGAAAGAAGATTTAAGATTTTGTTAAAATCAACTACCCTGTGTATGCATGGAGCCCTCGTACTCTTTCTCTTCGACTCCAATATTTCGGCATCGAGTTTACCGATTATAGCGTTGATGATGTACGCGAAGCTGTTGCAAAAGAAATGGATGGTCCCGGTAGTCTACTAGGCTACAGAGCTTTGCATAAAAAAATTCGTGAAGTTCATGGCTTGAGCGTGCCAAGAAATCTGGTATATGCCGTGATGACCGAGGTCAACCCACAAGGGCTTGAAGAAAGAGGATGTGTTGGAAGACCTAAAAGGCCGCAGAGAAACAATGCTTTTACATCAAACGTAAGGTTAAGTAACTTATAAATCACAGTGTTGCATAGTTTACAAACTTAAGTATGGTTCCTCTACAAGAATTATAACTAAGTGCTAAAATATAGCTACCATTGAGAGGTGAATATTAGTGTTATCTCACGTCAGACGTATACAGGAGTTGACAAGCCAACCCCAAAGACAGGACAAGTAGTTTTATAATTTTATAATTTTATAAGCTTTGTTTCAAAATGGTAAATCGTAGTGAAAGTGCAGAATTAATACTACAAGAAATAAAGAAAATTAGTTTCCTTTGAAAACTTTACCAAATCTAGGGCAAAGAGGACATGAAATTCTAGATCAAAGCATCCCAAAACCGGTGGCCCTTCCCCTGTCCCTGTCCCTGTCTTAATTGAGGGATTTACGGTAGATGTCAATTAAGTGATTTCTAGCAGTTCTTAATCAAGCAATGACAGTAATTCACATTAGCTATGGTTTTGCTCTAACTTTTTTGAATACTTGTGCCTCTTAAGAGTGACTGGAAGACTTAACTCTTGTTTAGTTATACCAGCATTGGTATTTTTTTCTCTACCTGACAGCCTCAAATTATCTTGATTAAAAACTGCTCAATCAGTTAAACAGCAACAAGGAAACATAAGTATGAAATGTATGTCAATAGTCTTAAAACATTCTTCTTAGAGGCACATTACTCTTTATCAAGTTTTAGTAGAGTGCAGTATTTATTGCAGACATGCACTTCTTTGAGTCTTTCAGTGGCAGTATAGGACAAGTTTCCAGAACAGAAGAGAATGGTCTGATCATTTGCATCCCTTAAAGGAGCATAGTCACGAGTATTTCGCAGAGTTTTGGTCAAAACTGTGCTAAACTTATCGGTAGCTAACTTTTTCCATGCCCAACATTGTGTTTGAACATTTAAAGGAACATATTAGCTTAATTTCATTAAGAGAAAACAAACCATGACCATTTAAAATCGATTTAATGTTAACACGCTTAAAGATTTTGAAAAGTTTAGCCTAATTTTTTTCAAGTTGCAATCCATTTCCATCCGTGCCATCCGTAGCAACAGACGACAAAAAATAGCTTCAGTAAGTAACAACTAGACCGTTATTTGTGGGCGTTCATTGATGTGAGGACATACTTTTGATTTTTAAAGTGAACTAAAACAGCGTGAATATGCCCCTTTAAGTCTGCACTGGCAATTTCAGGATCACAAAGATGGTAACCTTTTCCTTGAATGTCTACAACCATTAATTTTGTACCCGACTTTATATAAGTGTAATGGACAAAGGTCTCAGCTTTCAGACAGACTTCACTTCCATCAGGGTAGATGTCCCTTGTATTGTTAACATACTTGGACAATGGGCTGGTGCCATCCAAAAACTTTTCCACAGTAACACACTCTCCATTTAGTTTACCAAAGTAAACTTTCGTATAGGAGAATGTGTCCCCAAACTCTTTTGGCTTCTCCAATTCTAAGTTCTTAGCAAAATTGCGGGCTAGTGAATTCATTTGAACAGCTTGTCGTGTATGACCTTCTATGCTACCAAACAATGCTACAATGTCACCAATTTGATCTTCCTTAAACTTTTCCACTACATACTTTCCAGCCTCAATTCCGGACAATGCTTTCGTTTCACAAGCATCGCGGAAGGCCCCGCTTGCAAATTTTTCCTTTTGTAACGAGAACCTTACTTGAATGGTTCAAGCCATGTCATGTCCTTGACAGAAAACTCCTCAAGTGTCAAAGTAACAACAACGGTTTTAGGAGTTATTAGCTTTCCAAGCTTTAACATTGCACTTAACGGCATGGATGCAGGCATCTTGGGTGGTAAGGGAGGATTATTAGTTCCTGTACTTACGGAATTGCTTGGGCTCGCGGGTGCTGATTCAGGAATTCGGCCCAGCCGTTCACGTGGTCGATTCGGTGCATCTGCGTGGACGGCAGTAATAGGCTCGAAAAATCTGATGTGAAGAACTTTCCAATTCTTGATTTGGCCTGTCTCGGTGTAGGATGGTCCCCCCTCACCAGCAAGCAGATCGCACTCCATATCGGTGAGTTGGAAGTGTTTTTTGCATGCTTCTTTAATATTTTGGAGTGTGGCTTCGCAATTGAGGGGAACCATGGTCAGAGGACCGATACAGTATGTTGCCCAGTTTTCGTACGGGCCCAGTTTTCGTAGAAAAAGAATTTTATTTGATTATTTTCGTCTGTCATTTAAATCTTCGTCAACCGAAGAATTCCAAAAGTAAAAGGAACATTTCAGCTCTTATTTGCCGGTTTTGTCGGGCTTTTTGATGAAGAAGCAGGTCAGTGCGGACAATTTCTTTCGAGGTGAGTAAAAGTTTAGTGGCTAATATTTGCACTTTTCACTGCACATAAAGGTATTGTAGATGAACAAACAGCCCGTTTTGTTGGTAATTTTGCAAGGAACTTCATGATTTTTGGACAGATGATAGACAAAAGATGAAAGTGAATGGAAAAACTTTCAACGCCAGCTTAAATTTAACTGCTCCTGAATTTTAGCGGTGAGAATCTTCGCATACATTTCGACCTAGTGTGCCAGTTTTCGTACACTTAGCTGCGCCTTTCTCAAAACCTATTTTTAAATAAGTTAAAGAACTGAATTTTAAACTTTACTGTTCGAAAACTAATAAGTTGCAAGTGCAGCAAAGATTACAAAACAATCCTTGCAAAGTACGATACACTACATGTATTTGTTGTGGTATATCAGCGACGCTTTACATCCAAAGAATCCACTCCAAGTTTTTAACAACTGAGAAACTTCATTCTGGACAGAGGTATTTAATTGTATCTCCAATTTGCAGGAGAATTTTACTTTAAATTTGCTATAAACTATCAGAATACATTTGTAGCCAACTGTGTATCGCAGTGATTGCATTTATTGCCCTGATTCTTATTTTCTTTTTGTTACCTCAGTGGAGGGGACTTATTAAGGTGAAGCACTTAAAAACATTAGAAAAACAACAGTCACAGCACCATTTCCTTTTCTGGGATTTTTGATATAATGAATATTAACATTCAGATGAGAAAGCAGCTCACATGCAGTAATTGCTGTGTCATGTATGCCAATGTCTTTAATTTCACTTTAACAACCGAGACACTAATTGGAAGGGAGTGCGTATTGGAACACATGTATGTATATGTACATGTAGTTCTGGCGCTTATTACAAAAATGACACCTAAGGAGTGCTTTTGAGAAAAGGGGTGCTTATAAGGAAGTAGGGCACTGAAGTAAATCATTAAGGTACACATTTTTGTTGACCAAAGGTTTTGTCAATAGCAACTTGTAGCTCACTTTGAAAAAGAGAAATAGACTGGGATGAGAGTACATGTATCTGCATGATTACTTAAGGAAGTGCAGTGTACCTGTATTTGCACGGACACGATAAACAAGCATGACGTGTCAGAACACTGAAGTGAATGCAATGGTGATTTCAAGGTTAATTATAAGTTGAAAGAAGATGACTTCCCAAAAGCCATCTCTGCAGCTGTCTTATATTTCAGTCTATAGGTTTTTGTGAGAAAGAATTTCTTGTCAAATGTCATTTTTTTTTTCAACATTTTCACTGATGTTTTTTTCAAGTTCTCTAACTGATTTATTATCTTCTTTTGACTTACAATCTATTAAACCCAAAATCACCATCACATTCAGCATTCAACTCCACTACAATATGGCAAGGAGATACCCAAACTAAGGCTGTGTTCACACTTGGCGCCTGGGCACGGTGCCCGAGTACGATTCTCGCTAAGCACTAGTGTGAACATACTATTTTTTCAAGTGCCCACATCATAATTCGGGCATGGTGCCCATGCCCGAGAACAAGGTCTCCTTGTACTCGGGCACTTAATGGTACTTGGGAATTTTGTTTTCTGTGTGTGAACACAATGCTATTTTTTGTCGGTGCTCAGTCAGGGTCGGCCGGTGTTTTTTAGGTATACGGTATACAGGGGGATTTTAAAGTGGGTATACAGTATTTTACACCAAAATTGGTCCTTTTATGGGTATAAAGTAAACTGTGTTTTTCCAAATTTTGGTATTTTGCATGATTTTGAGGGGAAATTTTGTGTATACTGGGTACATGTTTTTCAGGTATATTGGTATACCACTTACCCCCCTGGCCAACCCTGACCAGTGCTCAGCGGCCTAAGTTATCCAGTGCCGCCCAACAAAACAATATTCCAACAATGAGAGGGCGCTTTCGATTAGTCAGAACTGGCCAGCCAGACATGTTTATTCGAGAACAGAATTCTGTTATTAGTCAGATTTGCCCTGTCAAATCAGTCAATGCATAAATATTATACACTGTTGTGGTGGATTTGTGGGAAGATCTCGTGGAAAAGGCCTATTTCACATTTAAAACCACCGGGCCGGCTGGCCAGTTCTGTCTAATGGAAAGGACCTTAAGACCTGCATAATGAAGTATGTTACAACAGGTTATATCCATGTAGTGATATAGCTCTAAATAAAAGTTAATTGTCTGATAGTTACATTTAAATGTTCCAGAATAGTTGCAGTTTTCTGACTATTGAAATTAAAAGGCATTTAAAAGTTTTAATGAACACATATTCTAACTTACAATAAAATTATTTACTTCAAGGTAATAAGATAAATAAAGCATGCCCGAATGCATTGATTCATTAGGTTTTGAGAATGTAGGAGTTTTTAAGAACACAAAAGAAGTTTGCACTTATTGAGTGTTGTTAATATTTTTCAAGTTATTACCCATCTCAATAATGCAGGAGGAGCAGGTTTGCCATTTTGAGGATCGTAAATGTGCTTAAACTCTAGATGTGGCTCACATCAACTTATTGAACTAAAGCAAACATAAATTAACCATTTTCTGATTTATATATTTTAATAGTTTTTGGTGTAAAGCTGGTAGAACTAATAAATGCAACCTGATATGCAAAAGTTGTGTGGCATTTGGCCTTTTATTGATACTGTATTCTATTTTGGGGTTACAATCAATGGTTGATGTCTCAGAAATTTAGGAAACTAATAAAATTAAGTTTCAGAAAAATCTTTGGCCATCCAACCAAACAGAGTATCACCCAGATGTCTAAATGACCCATCAAACTGCCCCCCCCCCAGAGACCCAAATTCCAAAATTTCTCACAAAGCTTAATTCAAATGACATAACTGACCCAACTGCCGCCTCAAATAACTATTATTATCCAACTGACTCAAATAAGCCAACCAGCTCAGGTGACCCAGCTGCATCAAATGATTCAACCAGCTCAAATAACCCAACTGGCTCAAGTGACCCAACTGACTCAAATGACCCAACTGGCTAAAATGACCCAATTGCATCAAACCATCAACCGGCTCAAATGACCCAACTGGCTGAAATGACCCAACCGGCTCAACTGGCTCAAATGACACAACTGACCTAACTATTACCCAGTTGCACCAATTCATCCAACCAGCTCAAACGAGCCAACTGGCTCAATTAACCCAATTTCATCAAATCATCCAACCGGCTTAAATGAACCAACTGACTCAAATGACCCAAACTGGCTAAAATGACCCAATTGCATCAAACCACCCAACCGGCTCAAATGACCCAACTGTTTCAAATGACATAACTGGCTCAAATAAACCCAACTGGCTCAATTAACCCAATTTCATCAAATCACCCAACCGGCACAAATGACCCGACTGGCTCAAATGACTTAACTATGACCCAATTGCACCAAATCATCTAACCAGCTCAAATGAGCCAACTGACTCAAATGACCGAAAACTGGCTAAAATGACCCAATTGTATCAAACCATCAACCGGCTCAAATGACCCTACTGGCTGAAATGACCCAACCGGCTCAAATGACCCAACTGGCTGAAATGACCCAACCGGCTCAACTGGCTCGAATGACACAACTGACCTAACTATTACTCAATTGCACCAATTCATCCAACCAGCTCAAACGAGCCAACTGACTCAAATGACCCAACCACCCAACCCAACCGGCTCAAATGACCCAACTGGTCATGACTCAAACAACCCAACTGGCTAAAATGTCCCAATTGCATCAAACCACCCAACTGCCTTTAATGATCCAACCGGCTCAAAAGTCCCAACTGACTCAAATGACCCGACCGGCTCAAATGACCCACCTATTACCCAATTGCACCAATTCATCCAACCAGCTCAAACGAGCCAACTGACTCAAATGACCCAACCGGCTCAAATGACCCAACTGTTTCAAATGACATAACTGGCTCAAATAAACCCAATTTCATCAAATCACCCAACCGGCTTAAATGAACCAACTGACTCAAATGACCAAACTGGCTAAAATGACCCGATTGCATCAAACCACCCAACCGGCACAAATGACCCAACTGGCTCAATTGACCAACCAGCTCAAATGACCCAACTGGCTTATTACCCAATTGCACCAATTCATCCAACCAGCTCAAACGAGCCAACTGACTTAAATGACCCAACCGGCTCAAATGACCCAACTGATCATGACTCAAACAACCCAACTGGCTAAAATGACCCAATTGCATCAAATCACCCAACCGGCTCAAATGACCCAACTGTTTCAAATGACATAACTGGCTCAAATAAACCCAACTGGCTCAATTAACCCAATTTCATCAAATCACCCAACCGGCTTAAATGAACCAACTGACTCAAATGACCAAACTGGCTCAAATGACCTGACCGGCTCAAATGACCCAACTGGCTCAAATGACCTGACCGGCTCAAATGACCCAACTGGCTCAAATGACCTGACCGGCTCAAATGACCCAACCGACTCAAATCACCTGACCGACTCAATTGACCCAAATGACCCAACTGTTTCAAATGACATAACTGGCTCAAATAAACCCAACTGGCTCAATTAACCCAATTTCATCAAATCACCCAACCGGCTTAAATGAACCAACTGACTCAAATGACCAAACTGGCTCAAATGACCTGACCGGCTCAAATGACCCAACCGGCTCAAATGACCCGACCGGCTCAAATGACCCAACTGGCTCAAATGACCCAACCGACTCAAATGACCTGACCGGCTCAATTGACCTAACTGGCTCAAATGACCCAACTGTCTCAAATGACCTGACCGGCTCAAATGACCCAACTGGCTCAAATGACTCAACTGGCTCAAATGACCCAATGGGTTCAAATGAACCAACTGGCTCAAATGTCTTGAATGGCTCAAATGACCCAACTGGCTCAAATGACCTGACCGGCTCAAATGACCCAACTGGCTCACATGACCCAATTGGCTCAAATGACACAATTACATCAAATCACCCAACGGGCTCAAATGACCCATTTGAGCAAATGAACCAACTGGCTTAAATGACCAAACTGGCTCAAATAACCCAACTGGCTCAAATTACCCAACCGGCTCACATGACCCAATTGGCTCAAATGACACAATTACATCAAATCACCCAACGGGCTTAAATGACCCAAATGACCGACCTGTCACAAATCACCCAACCGGCTCAAATGAGCCAACTGACTCAAATCACCCAACTGGCACAAATGACCCAACCGGCTCACATGACCCAACTGGCTCAAATGACCTGACTGGCTCAATTGACCCAACTGGCTCAAATGACCCATCTGACCCAACCGGCTCACATGACCCAACTGGCTCAAATGACCCAACCGGCTCACATGACCTGACCGGTTCAACATCATGTGACAATTGCAAGTGCCATTTTATTACACCCACAAAACATGTCTCAAAAATAAAGAAATAGGTTTCAATTCACTCAAAAAGTTCATACACCTACACTGGCCCTCAGTGTGCCGTTTTAAGCCAATGGTTCTTTTGACTTCTGCAGATGCGATCGAGACATTGAGGGTCAGTTAAGATGATTTCGAATAAGTTGTATAGAACCATCTCATGTCTGAACTTTCCTAATTATAAGATGCAACAAACACATTGGAAATCCGTTTGCAGAAACGTAACGGGAGCAAACAACAGCGGAAATCCGTTTGCAGAAACGTAACGGAAACAAACAACAGCGGAAATCCGTTTGCAGAAACGTAACGGAAACAAACAACAATAGAAATCCGCTCACATAAACATGACGGAAACGTGAATCGGCATTTCCGTCCCGGAAACATGACGGAAACGTGACATTATCACGTAGACTTGGATTTTCACGTTTCCGCAGCACGTAAACGTGACGGAAACATAGAGTTCCATGTTTCCGTCGTGTTTAAGAAATACGGAAACGTGCCATTTCGTCCTGTGTGTTAGCATTAGTATTTTGGAAACTAAATTGTTCAGCTTTTTCTCAACAAAGCCTTCAGCCTTCACATAACAACAACAACTGAGTTGAATTTAAGAGAAATCATTTAGTTATGTGGGCTTTTTTCTTAAAAAGATATTTTTTTTATCATTTATGCAAAGGTGATTAAAAATATACACCTGTTTGATCTAATATCTTCTGAGCTGCTTTAACCAGCAACTTAAAGCCTTGAAAAAGATCTGCTGAGTTGCCTTAAACAGCATCTAAAAAGTGTTGAAAAAGATCTGCTGAGTTGTTTTAACTAGCCTTTAAAAAGTTTTGAAAAAGTCTGCTGAGTAGTTTTAACTGTGTGTAGCATTTAAAAAGTTTCAAATAAAGCACATGTTTCATTGCACTCTGTAATAATGTTTGGTGCTAAACTTCTTCAAAGATTTGCTTATCCATGACTTGAGCTTTTGCATGTCTAAACTATCTAACAAATTGTGCCTCATCTTGGGAAATGCAGAGTGTTGCCTATCAAGAACATAACTTGAACACTTGTGCCTGGACCAAATGTTCCACCAGAGTTAAGACATCATCCTTTGTAGACAATTGGGTGTGTCTGCCAGAAGGTTTTGCCACAGAAGATGACTTGTCAAAGCTACTCAGAACAGCCTGTGAACCTTCCACACTTCTGCTTACTCTTGTGATGCTCTTGTCTGTAATTTCCCCCCTGAAGCTGTGAATGTCGGTTTTGAAGTACTTGTTATCATGTTCAAGGTCTAAATCCATGGGATGATTGGAATCTACCTGGCCCTTGTGATTAACAAATCGATTCCATGTCAGGGAGTATGCCATTCTAGGTGTAAGCAAGCAGTTCAGCTGTGCTTGAAGCTCCAGAGTAGCAAGTGCATACTTGGGGCACTTGGAAATCTTAAAGAACAATGTGTAAACCTTGTAAAGTCTTACAACTCTCTCTCCATCCCCAAGCCTTATTGCATCATTGTGGTTTTCTCGCAACAGCAGCAAAACTAGAAGGTTGTGGGTGTAATTAAATACCTTATCCTCCTTCTGGGAAACAGTCTGCTGTGTGTCTAGATCAGAAGGTCCTGGTTGACCATGCTTCTGACTCTTTCGTGCTTGTGAAGATATGCCTGACGTTTATACCGCTTGCCGCAAAACTTACACACCAAGTCGTTGCTGGTTGGTGCAGCTGTGTCAAGTTCTGGTATTTGATGCATTACATGTTTATTTACAAACTGCCTGGCTTCATTCAACACATACTCTTTCTTCATTTCTTTGTCTAATGGATTGCCACTGAAGATGTTCGCTTTTGGCTCATCCTCCACACATGCCATTCCAAAATGCTCCAAGCCACCAGCAACAACATAGGCCTTCAGTACCTTGTCCAGAAACTCACTTGCTGCATAGTAATTACTATGTGGATCTTTGGTGACATTCCTTGCATTAATAGCATTTCTCGCTTGATATATAGTGCCGATATCCCTTGCAGAGGATGTACTGTACAGATGACGCCAAATCACCTTTGAGAAAAATGGGATGTGACTGTTATGAGACATATAGCATTAAACCTACGTCAGATTTGACTGAGATATGGTCAGCCAGGGTTCTATATATGGGTAATCTGGAGGAATTTAAATAGGTGTATTAGTGTTATTGTTATTATTATTATGTATAATGTGTTTATCTTTGTTTTTGAGGGGAAATTTCGGGTAAACTGTGTACATGCCCTGATACATGTTTTTCTGGTACATTGGTATACCACCCCCCCCCCCGGGGGGGGCAACCATGTCTAGTTATTGCATGCAAACTCTCATCCAAGACACACATTGCATGTTGTTATTTGATTGACTGAATATTAACGCTGACCTAGGTTAAACACACATGCCACAAGGATATTAGACTTAATCCAAGTCGACCTCGTATAAAACAAATCGAGCATTATAGTAAGCACGGTTGCTTCGAACGAGAGGGAGCAAGCGAAGCAACCAACCGGGCACCAAAAAAAAAAATTTAACAGGACTTTGAGAAAGTCTACAATGGGGGTCCAGTAGGCTTTTACAAATTAAAAAACCAGTGCAGTAATTTCTTTGTGTGTTTGGGGGGGGGGGGGGGGAAAGGACCAGTTTGCTTAGTGTAGTGTAAGTATTTTAAGAATGTAAGTTCCTGTTTTTTTTTTCTGGATAGCACAGGATGCTATTCTTATCAGTAGAAGTTTATTTACCTTAAGCCATTCACACTGAGTATGGAAGTCCTCAAACTTTCCCAATAGACCAGACAACTGTGTGGATGGTGTTCGAGCATCTTGCTCCCTGGTGGCGTTCATATGAAAGGTAATCTCCACCATTGAGAGTCTTGACGGGTACCGCCTCAACATTTTCCTCATCATGGCCAGGAACGTACCGATGAAGCCATTCTAGGAGATCAACCATCTCTTCTTCATATTGTTCATTTTTCCGGAGAACTCCCAAGTGCACCTGTTATTTTTGAAAAAAAGTAGTTATGTTTGCATTACTTTTTGTGCTGATAGCTGCATGTGCATCTGTTGCATTATCCATGATGTAGGGTTACTATTGTGAAAATCTACAAAATATCCATCTAAACTGATGAAAGGTCATTGAAATTTCTGAAGGGGTGAGGGTCTCAAAATACAAAATTCTATAATGGAAAGTATAGGATCTAAGTGACCTTTCCAGAGGAGTGTGGAAATTCACAACAAAAATCCTCCTGTGGGAGGGGTTTGGATATTTTCTGAAACAACACATTTTCCTATAGTACATTAAAGCAACTTCTCTTTTATTAATTAATTTTTGGTATAAAACAAATTATTCAAAACATAACTTTTGCTCCCCCGAATAAACCAAAATTTAAGGTGGCTCCCTATAGTTTTATGACCGCGCGCGCGCTGATGATGCGAGCTGTAGTAATCTGCGCGCGCTCACATAAAATCGTAGGTTTTTCCTGATTTTTACGACGTCAGCATAGCCAAAAAAAGCAAAGTTAACAGTAAATTTTCTCGCGTTTCCTTCGGCGAATTTTTTTTTAATTTTGCACATTTTGAGATACTAACGCTACCTTTCACATATTATTTTTTGGAAAAATTCTGTCGGAGCAATCAAGTTTAATGGTTAAAAATAAGAAATCACGTGATATCGGTGAATCCGTCTGAACGACCCCATATTTTTTCCCCTGCAAAATGTTAGTCAGAATTATTTTCACAAAATGGGAAAGTTTAAAAAAATTTCACCAAGGGAAAATCAAAATATTTAGGAAAAAAGACGAATTAATGGCAAATATCTGTCATCTCTTAGTTGCTTTGTTGCCATGACAACGGCCTATGCCTAAGAAGCAAAACCTGAAAAATAAGGGTAATTATGTTGGTAACCTTACTGGTAAAATTCAGGAACAAAGATTGCAAGACAACAGAACTAGGGCTTCTTTTGCAAGTCTTGCCACTTCGTATAGTCACTTTTGTAGAAACTCTAGGGAGCCACCTTAAATACTAAGCAGGGGAAAGAAAGGGAGTCTGCACAATTAGATTAGAACAAAAACAACTGACAAGCATTTTCATTTCAAACGTTAGTTTCCAATATCTACACAGAAAGAGTACCTTGTTTTTTCAGATTGGATAATTTTTTGAACACTAAGCTTGTTGTCAGCACTGAGTACAAACAAGATAAAAAATGATATGTTTTAACTCACTTTGTTGGTCTTCTTCTACATATCATCCATGTGCTTTTTTGTGGGATGTTTGTAGGAACACAATCGGCAAACCAGCTGAGGGAGGGAATATGTGTTGCCCACATGTGGCACATTACTAGGGCAAGCTCCTCTGACAAAAGCTCTTGCTCTGCGGTACTGGGCAGGAAGGTGGTGAAGGGAACCTTGGTGACATCACCTATCGGTGCATCATCTGGGAGGTGGTTCGGGGATACTCGGTTCTCGTATGCAACATACTGAAACATATGATGATCCTTGTTCTGATTTGCCTGTGTCATTTGGCGAGGCTTGATCATCATATCGACATTGTCACCAGTGAATGAGTATCCTGGATGCATACTCTCCCTGTAAGCTTTCAGTCTTTCACACTCCTCTGCAATCTCATGAGCTGGAGCCTGCTCCTCCTCCAACTGATCTATTCTCTCTGATATCTCCTTCTCTTTCTCAACATCTACCTCAACCTGCTCCTTCCATTTCAACAGTTCCTTATCAAAGTCCTCACCAAAGCGCTCAAACAAACTGTTAGTTGCATTGTAACCCATACACACATTCACAGACGCAAGCCTTTTAAATCCAACCTTCGTAAGCCCACATTTCTTCAAAATCACACTTTTCACTGTTCTGGTTAGATTCATGCCCTCACTGAAAATCGATATGAGCTGGCAGACAGCATCACACATGCCTGGAATAAGTGCTTCATCCTTCTTGTGGACATTTCTGGATTGGGATGGATTTTCCACACATGCTCTTGCAAATCTCTCTACAGTTGGTGTTTTCTCTTGTAGTTCCTTGTCTACACTATCCCATGAAAAGTTAATAAGATCTTCCTTACTTGTTTTTCTCAAGATAGAGGAATTGTTTGTTGAGCACAGCTGCTTTAGCTCATCCTTGATTACAACAGAAAACTGCTCTAGAATTTCTGTTTTGAGAGCTTCTACTTTAACCACACTTGCAGCAACAGATTTCGGAGTGCCAATGGCTAACTGCCTACACAGCTGATGATAATGACTTGGGAGGTGGATTAATTTGCTAGCACTGTTGGGGTAGTTAATTACAACCTAAAACAGAGGACAAAAGATATTATTAGCTTGGGATTAAATGTTCAAAGCAAAAAATAAAAATAAACACGCACACACACAGAAACACACCGACGAAAAAACAAAATCGAACAAAGGGAGCCTCGGATGAAAAAATAAAACCTACATATTTGAAAACAAAAACTTGTCCAACGTGAAGACAATTTTTTTTTTGCCCAGAGGAAAATTACCCAAAACCAAGCCCCCCTCCCCCCCAAAAAGTAATTATAATAATAATCTAAATCTCATAAAACGAGAAACAGCATTCTATGTCAAGTAAAGTCGTAATGATTCACATGATTTTTGTTTCTGTGCTGTGCATGAAGCATTCGATTCGCCCAAAAGGACATTAGTTTTTTTGCTTTCATTTTAATTCAAACATTAAGTTCAATTTTTAATTTTTCGGGCTTGCGGTATAGTTAGTTAGGAATAAGCTGGAACACATGTTAAAATCTATTCGAGTCATACGCAAAATTTGTATTGAAAGCACTGAGAAACTACTTCACATGTTTTTATTGTGACGAACGGCTTCTAAATACTCGCAGTCCTCACGGACGAGATTTATAATGCTAGATACAAGACTTACACTGACTGATGCTGAGCTAGCCTCCTGATCAGTTTGAGTTCCTTGATCCTTTACACTATTTGCAGGAGAATAAGAATTTGTTGTCGCCTCTGAAAAGAGTGCCATTCTTCTTTTTGCACGGCCGCCAGTGTTAGATGCACCCGACTCAGCAGCAGTTTCTTCACCTTCGCAAGAAAGTCCTCGTTTGGTTACGGTTTCGCCTCTTTCTTTTGACAAGCGATCTTGGGTTTCAGTTAGAACTCTGCCAGCATTATCTACTTTTTTTAAAAGTGTTATGTTCCTGTCAGAACACGGACGGCAGATAATGTTTGAGAAGTACGAAATATCACCCGCGTGTGGTGAACTGAGAGCGAAGATCCTGTCAAGGTTTTTGCAAAACTGTGTTTTCTCTCCACCGTCGAAAAGCTTCCTTCGCCTGTCTGCGATCTCAATCCGGTTGCCACACTGTAAACAAACTGAGTTCTTCGAATTTGGAGTGAGAGATAGCCTACAAAATGACTTGGTGGGAGTAGAACCCGCCGCTTCCATTCGCCGACTGACAGCAGTTTGTTATTACGCGCGAAGTTCGCGGCACGCCTTCAGTACATATTTTACGGGAAGATAATGAACCACATCCTTTCCTTGTTAAATCAAACTGATAACTGCCAGTGCAGCAATAACTCAAGTAACTTAAGGCCTGGTTGTTTTTCCTTAAACGACCCCCAGCAGAGATTTTTGAGACCTTCCTTTTTCTGTGGTTAAAATAACTTATCCCAACCATACCAGTTTCATTTAATAATCGTTTGACTTTTCTGATCAAATGAACATCTTTCTAGGTATCACGTGACATTTCTTGGTTGATGACGTCACAGAACGTGTTTTTTGAAATGGGGAACGTTAGCACTTAAAAATGTGGATAACTTATGTCGTTAAAATGCCCAGTAGGTCCATACCAATGTATCTCCGCCTTTTAAGGTGGTATACTTCATTCATATTTGAAGATATTTTGACGTTTAGCATGTCACGTGACCTGTTTTCAAAAATTGACCGTTTCCATTAACACATGGACACGATTAAAAGGCGGAGTGATGAAGCCTATGCTAACAGTCATTGAACAAGGAAGCAAAAAGGTGAATATCAGATAGCTTTCTGTTCCCCATTTTCAAGTAAAGATTTCAACCGTTATAAGTCATTTTCAAGTCACGTGACAAAAACTTCCGGTGAATAAGTTTATAAAATTACTAATAATAACGATACCAAACTACTTGCCAGGTTTTAGGAAGAATGGACAAATGTTTCACCTTCAAATAAAAATACGTTAGATTACCAGCCTGGTCAAGCCTTAACATACTTGAGAAGTTGCTTTAGAGAGCTACCTAGAAAGGGTTAAATGCAACTCGCAGCTGAAGTACACATTACAAAGCCCCAAAATAATCTGCACAGAGCTCTTAACTCTTTTCCGTCAAGAGTTGTATTTTCCCGACGTTGAAGTCGGGAACCATTGAGCCACTTGTGACGTCATCATTTTTGACGTCACCAGATTGTTTTGATAAGCAGCTAGCACAGCAAGGACAGATCCATCCATACGTGTGTCCATTTTGAATATCGACCAAACTCTGGCAGAGCTATACCAGAAAAACGTGTCCAATTTTGGTTGCAAAGTTGGTGGTAAAATAGGCCAAGTCACCTAGTTGATCAATGTCCCATTTGCAGGTTTTTAGAAGGACTGAAGCCAAAACTTTTCCAGTGGATAGAAAGGTGATAAAGGGTAGAAGATAAAGAGAAAAGAAAGGGAGAGAAAAAGGAAAGCAAAAGAAGCGAGAAAAAATTAGAAATGAATCAGCAAAAAAAAAAACAGAAAACAAACAAGTCCAAATTTTGGATTATGCGCATGCGTGAAAGCAAAATAATGTACAACTTACAACAGAAGCCATTCTCGTCCCCAGAGCCCACGATCCTTTTGGTCTGCGCCAAGGATCAAGAGGTAACGCGCAAGCGCAATAGCTGCCCATTTTTGTAACCGATAGTAACCGTTATTGTTCAAATTTCTGAGGCTGCGCACAAAAGCTGGAAGTCCGTGATTCGCGGACTTCCTGCTTCGGTCCCTGCCAGAGGTCTCGATCCTTGGCGCAGACCAAGAGGATCGTGGGCTCTGGGGACGAGAATGAACAGAAGCTGGCTCAAAATTGAGCTAAAATGTAAGAAAACGCTTTTGTAGCAAAGTTTAGTGGCATTTGGCATCATAGCACTTCAAAAACCGCTTTAGCGGTAAAAAATGCGTTTTTCTAAGGGAAAAACGCTGACGGGAAAGGGTTAAGTTGCCTTGTTGGCAAAGAGTGAGATTTGTGACGGCGTCATCTTTGTAGGGGGGTCTGGGGGCATGCTCCCCCAGAAAATTTTGAAAAATTGAAGTAGCCAAGACGTGTTTTCCTTTATTCTGAGCAGAAATGTGACCCTTCGAAAGTAACTATTTAGATCCCATTGGACGAATATCAACTCTTTCTTGACATTCTGACTTATCCAGAAGTCAAATTAACATGCCATAACGCTGAAAAACAGCGTTGATGATGCTCTTTGTTGTAGTTCAAAGTAGCTTTCTTTACAGTAGCCAACAAATCTGCAGGTGGCTCTTTGTAGGCCACTTTGATAGTAAGCAAAAAGGCCAACGTATCGTCCACCTGGAGAGATGCTGCCGATAGTTGTTTTGTTTTTCCTTATAAGAGACACAACTCTCTCTTCACCGGCATTTGAATGTGGTAGAATAAGAACTGTTTTGGACACGTCATTTATCCTACCAAATTTATGGGTACCTAGCCTACGAATACAGCCGTCTCTCCGCGCTCCGGCCGCTTGCCCCGCTAATGGGTACCATTCCCTAGCTTCAATGATGACAGATATCCCCAGATCACATCCATGCCAAAACTGGATGATTTTCCTCACTTGCAAACTTTATTTGGGCTTCATCCCAGACTTTCTTGGGACAAAAACAAGGGGCAAATTCAATTAGTCAACATGCACGAACATGGAAAACTACTGAGGCCTCTTGCAGTACCCATGGCTGAAGATACATCCCGCAAAGTACAACAATTGATTACAATACTTCACAATGAACACCACATTAACGAAATGACTGAAAAATGGCTTTGTCAAACACCAAACCCGCCTCGAATTCCAGTATTTTATACCCGTACGAAAAATCCATAAACCGACTTGGGAGACCTCGGGAGTTTCAGGTCTAACAGAGAAGTTATCAGCATTTCTTGCCATACTACTCCAGCCGTTAGCACAACAACAGAAGTCGTATCTCAAATACTGATACAGTCAGCTGACTCCATTAATTTCATTGACAAGAATAAAGTTCCAGAGAACACAATCCTTGTATCTATGGACGTAACGAGCATTTCCACTAATATTCCACAAGAGAGGGAATACATATAGTATGCAAGGCATACGACACTTTCTATATTACGAAGACACACCTCCTATCCCTACACGTTTACTTGACAAGCGTTCAGGCTAATGTTACAGGGGAGCTCATTCCAGTTTTGTGTCAAATAGATAGTTAATTAAGTTTACTTCATGTTCCAACAGCTATTCTGGTATTCTTGATTTAGAGTGCTCTGAAACCATTGTTCTTCAAATCACAACACCAGCCGTGATCCTGAAGTTCAGAAAACATGTATCAAGATTGGTAACCACAGGCGCTATAAATGTAAAGAAAAGGCCATCTGAGGGGAAAACATCATTGTGCAAAGAATCCCTCTTACCCAAGTTAGAAATCTTTTAACAGTCTGCTGATAAAGTTCGATGTGTCAACCCAGGAAACATATATCATCTTGCCAGAATTTTTTTCCGGCCCACTGTACGTGCGTGAATTTTTTTTCGGACAATAGTCTTGGGCAGGAAATTTTTTTTACGCATATGCGCTTGCAGGATATTTTTTTTCAAAATCACCCAACCCCTCCCCCCCTCAGAAGTTAAATGGTTGGCCCCTAATCATGAGCGTAATTTGGTACTCACAAAAAAGCTTGTAAAACGTTATCATGTGTCGTGTTATAATTTACAATGTACTCACAACAGTGTAAGGTAGTGTTCAGCAATCTGATTGTTTTGCAGTTGGCACAATATACGGGTACTACCTCAGATGGAAAACCAGTGTTTTTAAAAAAAGAAATAGTTTATTTCTGCTTTTTTCTCTTGTTTTCTTCCATTTTGTCCGTGTAATTGGCATTTCTCCTGTGGTTGACTTTATTTAACGAGGGCGACATTAAACAGTCTTTCAACTAACAAACGTCAGACTCTCGGTTTCCAGATCGAATTGGACATATGTTATAAAATTTTAAAAATAAAATCGTCGTACGCGATTTCATAGGCTGGGATCCCTCATAGCCAACACAACGCTGTGAGCCTTGTTGCTTTAATGTCACTTCATACATCCGACTCGATTTTGCTGTTCACATTCATGTAGAGCAGTTTTTCAGAACGAATGCCCCGTATAAATTTCTATGTAGACTGTTGAAAATTTTAAGTCGTGTGTTTAGCTAATAGGCCCTTGTCATCATTCTGTAATCAACTGATGAATACGCCGCGTGAAAATTAATAAATAAAGTCGTCTTCTCTTATCTTAACGTTTTAATCGTGGGTTAATCTGGTCACCATGTACGGATTGTATCATGGGTAACCGCCCCACGGAGGAGATCTCGTAATCAGGTAAAAATCAATTTGTTTTCTCCAAGGGGTCACCCATGTTTTTTTTTTCCTGGGGTGGTTAACGCTTATTACTCTTTGTGTGATCGTAACAAAGTAAAGTTTATTGAGACTAAATGGTCGGGGAAATTGTGCTTTTGAATTGCTGCTTTCTGGAAAAAACATACAGCTGCACCGAAGAAGTCTGAATGCGTTGAACCGTGAATGATCCAGTTATTGGACATTTTGCCGTTTTCGTCAGATTTTATTTTTTAACGTCAACCGCCAAAGCCATTAAGGGCATAAGACCAAAAGTGCTGTTTCACGTAACAACTTTTCTTGCATGCAACTTGTCTCGCAAAAAAAAAGTTGCAAGTTGCACGCATGATTTTAACGTGTAACACCCCCTCATGCAACTAGGTATTCAAAAAACTTTTTTTTTTTAAGTTAACGCGAAAAGTTGAATCGTTTTCTACTTTCTGCAGCAAATTTCTTCAAGTTGCAAAACAAAACTACGGTAACATGGCCCTTGCAACTTGTTTCGCCACGCTCTCTATAGCCAACCAATCACTTTTCCGAACTTATGCAATTTTTTTTCGAGAGACAAGTCGCATTGCAATTGTAACGTGTAACATTGTGCGTGCCACCTGCAACAATCTTTTTCTTTGCGAGAAAAGTTGCACGAAACATTGTTGCGTTGAACAGCACTTAGCACTTTAAGAGGGTCCTCACATCGCACCAAGGGTGACCTAAATATTAAAGAAAACGTGATCATCGTAGTTTTGCAGCAGCTTTAGAAGTTGTAATAAAACATAAAAAAATCAGACTTTAATGGCATTCGAACCCATGACCTTTGCGATACCGACCGATACCGGTACAAACACGACCTTTTCAGCTGTGAAGCCACTGACAGTGAACGGACGGTTGGTCATATTTGCGAGGTCTGTTCTCTTCCCGTGAAAATGATTATAGTCAAAGCCGGTCAGGCATTCCCGTCGTTAACGGAGTAATGAATTCATTGATGGAAAATTGATTCCGTTCGTTCATTGAATAATGCACCGATCAATTCGAAAGTTCAACATCCCCCCCGGGCAACCCCCCGGGCATTTGAACTTTTGAAGATTGGCTTGTTCAAATTCCCTCCCCTCGGAGCAAAAAAGCCGTTCAAATGCCCCATCAATTACTACTAAAATACCTCTACTCAAAGACAAATTTCGTCTTCAATCAAACACTTTACACGCTTTTCAGAGAGATATGCCGTAATGACACCTTCAAACTTCTTTTAAAGACCCTTTTGAAAGAGATATTCACTAACAAAGGCGAAATTCTATCTTGTAAATCCGTAAAACTCTGCAAAAACCAAAAAACCCCGGGTGTATTACGTCAAAACAAGAGATAAATCCGGTTCAAATTCCCCACCCTTCCAACGCAACGTTCAAATTCCCCCCTCCTCGGGCACGATGCACAGTCAAATGACCGGGGTATGCCCGGTGGGGGGATGTTGAAGTTTCGAATTGATCGGCGCATAATCCACTCTTGAAATGAATAATCCAATATTCAAATTGAGCCTCGATTCAATAATCGAATGTTGATTTCATTAATGAACAAACGCCTTGTCATATATTTCTCCTGAAATACCAAATTTCAAGTTTATTTTTAGTATAATGCAGGGTTCAATTCTACCTGTTACCATCCCCCCCGGGCACACCCCCGGGAATTTGTATTTTTTTTCTTACTTGGTGGTCTATTCCCCACCCCCGGGCACGCAGAAAGAGACAATTCCCCACCCCCGGGACTCCTCATCGACCAAAATTGATTTCCGTACAATAGCACAACCAGACGTTTTGACAAGAGCTTAAACGCTTTTCTAGAGTTTACTGAACGAAGGATATTACATAGTATTAAAAACATGGACACTACATTGAAAAAGAAAACTGAAGAAAAAAGTCTAACCGCATTGGCATTCTGCTGGCGAGTAAAGAAATGTTCTTCACCGCGTGTTTTATTAGCACATGCACAAAAGAGGTCCGGTGAGCAAATTGATGACAGCATTTTAAAGGAGTTTTTCTTAGCTTGTTTCACAAGAACACTGCACTGAGATCTCTGTTTACTATAAAGCCGTGCATTTGTTTCATACATATACGCTGAAGAAATATTTCTATGTTTGTGATGAACGCCATCCATTCGAGTACGCATCAAACGCACCTTCGTTTAACAATTTATAGGAAACGTGCCTTTGAATACAGATTTTAATTTTGAGAGATTATTCTTCTCTAACCAGTCTGCTACAAATCTAGAGATTTTCCCTGGAAACAGGCAGTCTTCTCTACGAGGTCCGGCGCCATTGTGTCAACTGAGAAGTGATAAGCTAGTGACGTGCTTCACAAGAAAAACGAGAAGTTATTTTCGATTTGCCCCGCCCCCCTACCCCCGGGACAAAACTGTTTCAAACAATTCCCCACCCCCGGGCCCGAAGGGCTGGACTTGTCCCGGGGGTTGCCCGGGGGGGGATGGTAACAGGTAAAATTGAACCATGCATAAAGTGCAAGATGAGATTGTAAAATAACGCAAAGGTTGCATGTCACACAAGACAACAAAGATCAATCGATCGATCAAATTGGTAAGCTTTTGCAAATATTCACAATTATTATATGGCAAGCAATTCTCCAGTCTAAATCGAGTGTTCTGATTGGTTAATTTTCGGTCGGGATTTTACAGTACGGACCATTACTATGGAAACGATCCTTTTTGGATATTTTTTTTTTCGTGCTCCCGCTCCCGCAAAATTCAAACTGCGAAAACGCAAGAAGATAAAAAGAGGAAAGGTTTGTAGCTGGTACAAAACCGGAATGAACGAGGTAAACATGCCTGTTTAGAAAAAGCGCTCTTCAATTAACTTTACAGACTTTTTGTTATATTAAAGCAAAACACTCGCCAGCAGTGAATCAAAAAGCATGGCCAACGTTCTTGAGTGACTGTGTGTGTTTATTGTTTTTTGCACGGCTATTAGACTGTAAGCTGTAAAGAGCCGCGTAAATCACAGGTAACCAAAGCGTAATATGAGAGTTTGTATGGAGCTGAAATTCGATCGACAATAATCGGCGGTTTTCCGCCGAAAATACATTAAAATCAAAATAAAGTTTAAAAAACCTTACCTGTTGTGTGTTTGCTGTGTTTTTATCGCTTTTCCGAGCTTCCGGAGGCCGTTTTGGGTGATTTTCTGCTTAACGGTCGACGCGCCGGCATGTCACGTACTAAAGACAGCTGTCTTTAGTACGTGACATGCCGGCGCGTCGACTGTTAAGAAGAAAATCACCCAAAACGGCCTCCGGAAGCTCGGAAAAGCGATAAAAACACAGCAAACACATAACAGGTAAGGTTTTTTAAACTTTATTTTGATTTTAATGTATTTTCGGCGGAAAACCGCCGATTATTTTTGATCGAATTTCAGCTCCGTACAAACTCTCATATTACGCTTTGGTTACCTGTGCGTAAATTGGCAAACACTTAAACAATAATTATTAAAATTCAGCGTTAACAAAAGAGTACGTTTCTCACAAGAAAACCTCTCGGCGAAAAAAACTGAAAACTGCAAAACAACTAGCAAACGGCTTTCATCAGCAATTGTAAATCGAAAGGAAACGATCATGTTCTTGTCTAGTTTAATATTGGCCATCGCTTCAGACAGCGCTTTCCACAATAACAAATTAAAGCTACACGTACATGTATTAAACTAATAGTGTACCTTGATTCCTCAGCGAGATTTTTGCTCTTGTAGTGGACATCCTTGAAAATACTGAATTTTAGCTTGTTCACAAGTCCGCTCTTGCTGTAGCTCGCGCTAAAAACAACGTAGTTAGGTGCGACGAAAATTTGCTCTCAGTATCCACCAAGTTCTCCATATAGCCACTCAAGCAAACAACTTGCAGTATTTGATGGAGAGATAATTTCCAGTGTCTGTTTTTTTAAGTTCGAGTGTTCCTTCGTTCACATTATGGACTAACACGCTGCCACAATTTCCAGTTTGAGAAGCACGTTTCTGAGATTTTATCGCGGCCTTTTCATTATTCTTCTTTTTCCCGAATTGTCTCCGCCATAACAAAGACGTATTTTCAAATAAAACTATCTTGTGTTGTACAGGACGACGAAAAACTGACACATATAATAGAAACAGAGCAGTTTTCATTCATGAGCCACGCAAGTTTTCGCCGATCGACAGAAACGATCATCAAACTGATTCGAAAGCCAGTTAAAATCGCTGGCTTCCTTCCTTGACATCGCGCCGGAAATTGACTTGAATGAACTACCGGAAGTGTTGTTTCGTGCGAAAAATGATGCCATATAATAAACTACTTACTAACTTCACTTGCTCGGGACCGCACTGAGGAATATTGGCCCTCGGTTGTTTTTGTACGGACCTCACTGCGCTCAGTCCGTACTGCCACGACCTCGGGCCAATATTCCCCAGTACGGCCCTCGCGTTCAGTTAGTAAGAAGTTAGTATTCTTTAACCGAAACGGCAAATATCAAAAGGGAGAATTAATCGTATGTACCAACGCCGGTAGAAAAAGAAACAACATTCTATGCTAATGGCGTGTTTATGTTGTACAGGACGACGAAAAACTGACACATATAATAGTAACAGAGCAGTTTTCATTCACGAGCCACGCAAGTTTTCGCCGATCGACAGAAACGATCATCAAACTGATTCGAAAGCCAGTTAAAATCGCTGGCTTCCTTCCTTGACATCGCGCCGGAAATTGACTTGAATGAACTACCGGAAGTGTTGTTTCGTGCGAAAAATGATGCCATATAATAAACTACTTACTAACTTCACTTGCTCGGGACCGCACTGAGGAATATTGGCCCTCGGTCGTTTTTGTACGGACCTCGCTGCGCTCAGTCCGTACTGCCACGACCTCGGGCCAATATTCCCCAGTACGGCCCTCGCGTTCAGTTAGTAAGAAGTTAGCATTCTTTAACCGAAACGGCAAACATCAAAAGGGAGAATTAATCGTATGTACCAACGCCGGTAGAAAAAGAAACAACATTCTATGCTAATGGCGTGTTTATGGAAGAATTAGAATACTAAAATAACTTACCTGTTTTTCATTCAAGTCCGCCATGTTTGGCGGCCGCACTCCCTTCCATATATGGTATAGCTTTTGTTCATTAATCCAATCAACATTCGATTATTGAATCGAGGCCCAATCTGAATATTGGATTATTCATTTCACGAATGGATTATTCAATCAACGAACGGAAACAATATGCCATTAACGAATTCATTAGTCTGTTAACGACGAGAACGCCTCAGCGGCTTTGACTGTAACTCTCGGACGTACGTACAAGCAAAGTCACACCCCGGCGCTGTACAAAGGGGGGGGGGGGGGAATTGATGGATCTCTTGAGTTTTTGTTATTTTGCAATATTAAAAAAAAAATAACTTTAGGAGATAGCCTGTGATGTGCTCTACAAGATGAGGTATATATTATGGGTTGCAGCGTCGCTGGGAGCCCTTGACGTCACCATCTTGCCCGCCATCTTGGATTTTACCAGGATCCATATTAAGTGGCTCCTCAGTCCGTTTAGCCTCGGTCACCGTTTATAGCACAGGTTGCTACTGGGATCAAGCCTTGCGTTAAACTTCACAAACTAATCATTCAAACCGAAAACTAGAAATTGGTTAAAAAGTTTTCCTAAGAATACGAGATACTTCCGCCTACATTAAAACCTATAGTTTGCTTGCCCTAGTCCTGTTGCTAGGACTCTCCTCTCGCCACTGTAACTAAGGGCACGTTTTTTAATCCACAATTCTGGAATAAGAATGGTTGGTACGGAATGCAAGGAATAATTCGGATTGTCTGCATAAAAAAACGCCCGTCGAGATGCACGGTCCTGGTCCTGCCTTTTTCTTGTACGAAACGTCACTGAAAAAAACCTCATACTTTTGGTACAATGAAATTAGAAGCAGTGTTTCATTGTGTCCAAAAGTGTAACCTGATTTTTTCACCGGCAGAGACGTATTTGAATCCGCAGCGCTCATCTCGCCGTCCGCCATCTTGGATTTTCATTCGCAACATTCTGTTCATTCTGCCCCTGGGAGCAGAATGGATGGAATGGCGTTCTGTCCATTCCGGAATAGGAATGCGGAATAGAAAAACGCGCGTATTTTACATTCTGGCCATTCTCATTCCAGAATTGTGAATAGAAAAACGCGCCCTAAGGCTACACCCTAGTAAACCTCGGTTTCACAACAAACCTCGGGTAGGCTCCTGGGCCGCCGTTTCTCGAAACTCTTGATAACGTACCGAGCCCGAAAACTATTTTATGTGCATAATATTCTCCAACAATCTTTATAATTTCGTGAAGCATATCGCTACATTTGCGCCAATAATTACCCTTAGCTGATAAATAAATGAGCTCGAAAAAATACTTGCTGGGCCCTGGAAGTTATGGGGAGTTTCGAGAATCGGGTCCCGGGGTAGGCCCTTAGCCCTTTAGGTAGGGTGGGGTAAGGTGAGTCGTGGCAACAGGACTAAAGGTGCCCAAAAACGGACAGCCCTGGAAAAAACGCTAATAAAAGCTATTGAACAGACGCTTGAATGCCAGAGTACCACATAACGCAAAAGTAACTGTACACTGCTTCTTTTCGTTGCTGGATCTCTTGTTGAAATAAATTTGCTTTTTTGCCGTAGCACCAGCCTTTTCAATACAGTACCTGCAGATCTGATGAAGCGTTTTTATTCATATTCATTAAATTCATATTATATAGGTAGGTAGGGGGGTAGGTAGGTACTTTATTAAAATACTTTGCAGCTCATAGAGCTGAATTGCGTATTCTACAAGGTTTAAAATTTATATAACAATAACGTTATTGAGAATCACCTTTAGAATAATAAAAACACAGTGACTCTGCAATATGTAAGATAAGAACGTAATTTGAAATGTACGATAAATCAGCGCTCCTCTCTCTGATTGTTGTCACGATTTGCGTGACACAAGGGTGTTTGGTCATGCGTACTACGTGCCTTAAGCTTCGGAAATTTTAGTAGTTAGTATGTGTTTTTGATGTTTTACAATATGAGAATATCATTTACATCGTCGTTAAGAATATTGAAGACGACATTAAGTTAAAAATCAGCTACATCCGGAAACGATGACGTGATACGCAAAAGCTCCCGGGCAGGAGATGAGAGTCAAAATGTATTCATCGACCATCGCTCTTCGGAGGAATCTTCTCTCAAGAACACAACATTTGAAACCTTTAACTGTGTTTTGGAGATCTCAGAAAACAGAAGCAAACCCGTTGGATAGCCAAGAAACTTCTTACGCCTCGGCAAATCCTAAAGTCGAAGTCCATGACGCGCGACCTTTCGAGGAGATCCCAACGCCCAACTTGAAATTTAACTTGGAGACCTTATTGGGAGTTTATCAAAGTTATAAGATGACCGAAGGCTTCACCAAACTATACAAAATTACTAATATGATGTTCTGGCTACTTGGAGCGATTTACAGGGACGCTGTGACGTTTGGCATTCCATCGGGAGTGGTGCATATTATTGATCCAGATGATTTCGAGAAAGTGTTTCGCGCCGAGGGAAAATATCCTCGGAGACCTCCCATCGATGCTTGGCTTGAGTACCGCAAACGTAGGAACCATTATGTTGCCAATTTTGTGTCGTGAGTAAGCATTTTATTAACTAATATGTTTACGATACAATTGGAGTGGGATCTATTTGAATACGAGAGGTTTCCTCAGAAGCAATAATTATTAGCAATATTCCACATGTACAATTAACCCAAACTTCATACCCTGGGTGCAAGAACAGAGTGGTAACGAGGTATGTTTTTTCATCACTGATCCCATTTTGGTATGCAAATATCTAATCCTTGATTCCAAAAACGTGACTAGTCTTCATCTCTGATCCCACAAATATGGTACAACCTGATCCCTGTTAATCCCTAAGAAGACTGCTGGTCCCGATCCCATGGCTTGTGATCCCGGATCCCAGGCTGTGATCTCAGATCCCATCCTTGTGATCCCTGATCCCACCCGTTTGATCCCTGATCCCACCCGTTTGATCCCTGATCCCACATACCTCATTACGACCCTGTGCTAGAAGCTTGTCTGGTGTGCTGGAACACATGCACGCTGCTTGTTGATCAGCCTCTGACGGCTGCTCCTCGAAAGCTGGAGTGAGAGAAACCCTCGTTGGTACCAAGGGTAACCAACACTGAGACACACTGGGTTTTAGATTCCCCTCAGGCTCCCTGGTGGCCTTGTGGTTACTGTATTCCATAGTAGCTTAGTGTTCCCCAGTCAGCTGTGCATGTACCTGTTAATTGAGCCCCCAGTAGGAGAGGAAGGGTGGATTACTGTGCAAAGAGATGACTAGTTTGCAGTTGCAGGGCAACTGTCTTCCATAAGGAATGTAGTTCTTTCAAATTTCCCCATTCTGGGGCCCAGCTGTATATGGGCCAAATCCTTTCATTTTGAGCGATTTTAAAAATTCAAATGCCCCTGCATGTCTGTGCATTTAGGACTGGGCTGATATACCTGTATAAGCAGCAGTATAAGTGTTCACAATGCTGTTTCATACACTCATGTGAACACTTTCAAGAACAAGAAAAGCCCCAGGGGCATTGGACCCCATTGTTTTCCCCCACCCCTCGGGGTGTAAAATACATTACTATCACTCAAGATATGATCAGTCCAGGTGGTGTTTTTGTTTTTCAAAGTTGGTGATTTATTCTTACCATTGACATGTTTGCTGCCATCCCCCCCCCCCCCACACACACACACACGTGTTCTCTGCACCCTCCTGCTTGTGATAACATGAAACCCTAATAGTATGAACACCTTTCCCATCCCTCATTCCTTGGTCATCTACCTGTTCCGGCACTCGCGAAGAAGAACGTGATAAAATAGTTTTGACCATAGCGTGACTCAGTTACGTCACTTTTTTTAACGAACTGACTTCTCAGCATAATTCTAAATAATAAGGGGTCGACGGAAATTTATATAGATTTATTGATAAAGAAAAAATTACTGATCCTAAAATCTAAAGGGAACGGTTATCTACTGAAAAAGGAAACGTAAAAGTCTTCTTTGAGGCCATGATTCGATGAATGCCTTAAATAGCGAAAGCAGGGAAATTCCCGGAATCAGCTTCCGTCTTTCAATGACATAATGTTTACGTGTCACGGCATGCCAGCATAAATTGCTGGCTTTCAAACCTCGCTAGTATCTTCCCCCTTGCGCTCAACGAAAAGAAGTTAACTCCATTAAATTCCTTGTACTTTTTTACACAAAGTTTCTTACAGATTTTGGCGAAGCAGAGCAACACTGTCAAAAAAAAGCTGGCATTTCACTGTTGAATGATTTAACCTCATTTGGCTCACCAACGAGAATATAAATAACACTGAATCGGTGACTTTCAAAGCTCGCTAGGATCTTCGTCCTTGCTCTCGTTGAAGGGATTTTTATGCCATTACATCCCTAATAATTTTCTACAACGCCTTTCATGAAAATGTTGGCGAATCGATGGTAAACGACCGAACCATGCTTATATTTAGCGGAAGTTTGAGACCAATATCTGTTTGGCCGAGTGAAAACCCGGAGTCTGGGGCAAGTGACCACCAAAAGAAAACTACAGAAAAAACTACAGAAAAAAAAACGGGTATTACTAGACCCCGTCCTGACGGTGGGGTAAAAAGTTTTGTTAAGAGTATGGTTTTCAATCAGTTAAGAGTATGGTTTTCAATCGGTCAAGTCTGGAATAAGATAGAGGAATCAGGAGGTTTTACTAAGAAACTTAATAAATCATGCAGTGATATGAAGAGTAGAGTTTCGAATGGGAATTGACACTTGACAGATCTAGGATAGGGTAGGTATTTTTCTAGCCTAGACTGGGGTTATAATTAGAAAATGCAGGTGATTGTGGTCTGGTACATTAACATAGGGTCCTGGCAGTACAAAATTCACAGAGTCCGTCCCTGGGCACTGACATTACTCCTATAGTTTTAATACTTTCTAGGGAGGGAGAAGAATGGCGCAGAATAAGGCAATCCATTGCTCCAAAAATGATGCGTCCAAAAATAGTGGAGGAAAACATCGATAACTTTAATGCTGTAGCTGAAGATGCTGTTGCAAGGTTTGTTAAACTGAAAGAAGGTTGTGGACAACGTGATCACATCCCTAACTTGGAAAAGGAACTTAGTAAATGGTCCACAGAAAGTGAGTTTTCAGTCTTTTGTATGTTAGTTTTGCAGAATTTGAAGGGACACTGTGTCCCACCAAAATATTGAACCACTAATTAAATCTAGCCTTAAGTTGTATTACTGATTTCCTGTTGCACAGTTTTATTACATTTAACATTAAAATGTACAACATTTAAGGTTTCAGTTGGTAATTAAGATATTACAATTAGCATTACAGATATTACATATTAAATTATGGTGGGTATTCCAATTAGCATTTAAATAGCCTCTTTCCATATATTAAAATTCAGTCTTAAACATTAGGCATCATTTTGAGGCTTAGGGGAATAAACTCATATAAATCCTTATATTAGTCCCTCTAAGACTAGTACTACTGCAGTCAAAGCAGACCCAAACCAGCTTTAAAAAATCATTCACCAGCCACACTGTATTGGCTTGCCTGTTGTGATTTGCTAGCTTATGATTTGCCCATCTTGATCAGCCTCAACTGCCAGGAACTACAAATTAAAGTAAAAGCAGTGCAACTTTAGCTATCTTTATTGTGTGGGTATTTATAAATTATAGTATTTTCAAGAATGACCTCATTTCATGGGTGAACTGGAATTTCCCTTCACCATTGCCTGATCATGGAAGAGTTATGGCACGATTCATGACTCACCCAAAAAATTCCGGCCGGGTCTCCACTCAGCTGCGGTGAAATCAGCTCGAAGAAATAATTATCATTTTTCAGGTATTGGAACCTTAGCATTTGATGCTCGTCTAGGATTATATGAAGACCCTCCAAAACAGGAAGCCTTGAAATTCATTGAGGAAGTTCAAAACTTCCTTACACTTTCTCACAAGCTTGTGTTCAGCATAACAAGCAGAATTGCTCAGCAGCACGGACTAGATACACCAACATTCAAGAAGTTTGTCAAATGCTCTGACTCCATGGTACACATAGGGCAGGGTTTTGTTAACAAGAAGATGAAGGAACTTGAAGAAATGGCAGAAAAGGGGATTTATCCTTCTGCTAATGCTCAAGGTAGAACTCAAGGTGTGTGATTGTCTGTAAGTTAATACAGCATTACTCTTTCACTCCTATGAAGCTAAAGATATTGATGCTTTTAATTAACAAATATGCATAGTTCTAAATAATATAAATAACAAAATAACGCTGTTTTCTTTGAAGGGTAATTCATCCTTTGGGACATGTTAGCTTGTTTTCTACGAATATATAACCCTTAATTTGCCAGGACGATAAATAGTAGTTTATCACTGTTTTCTTTTTTGCCTAGAAAGTTGCTCGGGACTTTCCCGGTCAGTGCCTTACAATTATAATTGAATTGTAATTGAGCTGTAATGGAATTTATCCTTGTTGTTATTGTTAAGTGCAGTTTTAAATCTTGGCCTTATATAATTGCAATATGTATGGTATATTAATATACATGTATAAGATATCGGGAATTCCTCGCCTGATTTTTCCTCTTTAAAGTCTTCCATGCCATCTGGTGTCCTTTTTTTTCTTTTTTCTGGTGCCCAGTGTCACATATTAGGCTCTTGAACTGCTGTAAGTTATAATGGTTGTTTTCAACAAGGTCACTCAAAGTTGAGCAAAAAAACCTAATGGATTGTACAATGTCTGTTATGTATCTGAGGAGTTGAAAATTTAAGTCTGTTGATGAAATCCTAGTCTGTACATTCAAGCCATCAAAATGTTCCCAGCTATTGACATCATCTTTCATTTCGGTATTTTCCATATTAATTAATTAATTAATTTGTTTATTTATTTATGAATTAATTAATGAATTTATTTATTTATATTTTAATTTATTTAATTATATGTACTCTTTCTTTCCTATTCTATTCTTTACTATTGTTGTTATTATTGTCATTATTATTAATTTTTGTTTATCATTTTAGTTATTTATTTATTGCAGTTGTAGACCAATGTGGAGTCAAACAATAATTTGGTATATTCAGCCTATTCATGTTGCCATAATTTTCTTTTTTCTGTTGTTTTTTATTATTTTAGTTCCATTGTTGACATATTTACTCACAAAGGAACAGTTAACTCCTGAAGAAGTAAATGGCTTGGCAATTGATGTGATAGCTGGTGGTGTTGATAATGTAAGTAGAGAGTTTCTTCCATGAACCCAGCAGGCCTGCAGCTATTTTGGGTAACACTGAAAACCAAACAGCACCACACTCAAAACATTAGAAACACCATGCATGTACTGTGTAATGCTGACAGTTACTAATAATGATAATTTTATACTTAATATGTCTAATCAATTTGCTTTTGGTTTTTTTCACACTTGAAACTGTACTTAAGGGTTCAGTCAGCCAGGAAGGACATTATTGACAAACGTCTGCAATACATATATATCAAGCATTGCTTGCTGTTTAAATGAAAGGAAAGAAAACAAAGCAAGAAAAAAAAATTGTGCATAAAAAACTAGTGAATTAAGAACCAGTAGAGGCTGAAATTCGGAAATTGTTAACATCCAGTCTAAAAAAGAACCTGTAAAGGCTGCTTCAACCTGACATTTGAAATAGGTTCTAATAGTGTTTTGTAATTTAAAGTAAATTCTATCAATTGTTCCAGTGAAATCACTCCAGTGGTAGTATGGTGTGGTTGTCTTGTAAACTGGACCTCTTTTCATTAAGAACAAAATCCAGGGCCCAGTTGTTCGAAAGCCAATTAACGCCAATCCACGATTAAAAGTTAACTGTGGTTTTCATCTTGCTCGTAGAAAGTGTTTTTAAAAGATAATTTTAAACTTAAGGTAAAGAAAACTCTAATTCGAAACTGAAGGGAAAAATATTTTAGAAATGCCGTTGTTGATTAGTAATTACACTAGAATCAGAGTTCACGCTAATCCTGAGTTATTAGCTTAATCCATACTTTGAACAACTGGGCCCAGGGCTGTATCTGTTAAGAGTGAAGAGATAACACGGATGTTTAATACACGGGTTCACTGAAATAGATGCAAGAGGCCAATGTACCAGTACGTATTAAACGAATTTTGATAAGCAGCCTTAACCCTGAACTAAACTGCCTGATTTCTCACTAGACACCAGATAATGTGCTTGGTTAAGTTGGCTTGGAAACAAAAGTTCTGCAGGTTATCATGTGATGCTGGTTTTTTCTTTATCTTTGGGATCAGGTACAAAGAGGCTTAATTTACAAAAGATAGGTGCTAATACAGGGGGGAAGTGGGGGGGGGGGGGGGGTGAAAGAGCCCCTTTGCACTTTTTCGATTGCAAAATAATGCATATTTTTCCCTACTTTTCCCTCTTTCCGCCCCTTCTTCTCCTGCTTTCCATACACCCCTCCCCCCCACACCCTTTACTCTCGGGCTCTCCCCCCTGTTCCCCTCCACTTACAAGAAATTTTGAGTTAAATTTATCAAAGAGAACTTACATTGCTTCAAAATGCGTGAAACATAATTTTAACCGATTTATTGACTTTGCAATTCATTCCTTCTCTTTATCATGCAGACATCAAATGCTGTTCTGTGGTTGTTGTACAATCTTGCAAGATTTCCTAGCATACAAGAAAAACTTTACCAGGAGGTGGAAAATGTTTTAGGAAAAGATGGCGACGTCACAACCAGCAGTCTTTCCAAGTTGCCTTATGTCAAGGCTTGTCTGAAGGAGTCGATGAGGTGAAAATATGAAGTAAATTGCCTATTTGTAAAGGGCTGTCTACATCTAATTGCAATAACGGTATCTGGAAGGTCAATTGGGTTTGATTTCTGTTGGGGGCTCAGAAATTTTTTTTTTCGAGAAAGATCTTGACAATAGTTTATCTTTTTATTCATTAATTCATTTATTTATTTATTTATTTATTTGTTAAACTATGTTATTTTTTTATTGTCCATATGAAAATCAAAAAGAGAGAGAGAGAGAGAGAGAGAGAGAGAGAAATGAAAAAACCCAAATAAGAAAAATTTAGGCACACAAAATGCATTCAGGGATTCGTAGTGATGAAGGGCTAAAGCTAAACGTCTATTAAGTGGCTTGAGGATTATTGCAGGCCTGATTCATTCCTATTTGGCTTTTGTCTTTTGGCTTTATTATTTTATTTTATTTTATTTTTCATTTTTTCGTCATTAAGAGGTGCCTGTAGGGCACCATCTTATAATAGTAACATGGAATTTTAGTCGTCCTAGGCTTCGTCCAAGGTCACCTATTTTTTGTTTGGGGACAGGGCTAGGATATTGGACGTGTAATAGGACTGGCTCTTAGTGATTACAGAATTTACCACGACTGCAAAAAACACGACTTTTCATTGTTGGATTAGCTCGCTAGTGACTATTAAAGATACAAACCGTGAGTCGACGCAAACCGAACAAGGTGGCAGTTTTAATCCTGATTTCATTAAGGCATTCATGGACCTTTTCATTACAGGTTGACCCCTGTTACGGTATCCAATGCACGGATCTTGGAGCAGGATGTCGTGTTATCTGGATACAATGTTCCTGCAGGGGTAGGTCGTGTCCACTGGGGTTTGTTTTATTAAAGCGGAAAGAACTCGCTTTGTAAAATATTGCTTTACGTTTAATATGAATGGTCACACTTCAAGATTTCATTCACAGAGTAGAGTATACAGTGTGATAAACAGTACCACAGGAAAGTACTCCTTTGTAGCTCTCGTCTGGAATTGTAACGCGAACGGCAAAATATCACATGATCATGAGTTTCCGGCCATTTTTCACGTTCGGCGCTGTTTGCCGTAAACGCGATGCTTAATCTCTCTATTTTCACACTTTAGGATTTCATCTACAGAAAAGACTTACACTGTAAAAGTTAGAACCACCTGGTACATTCACAGCGGTCAAACGCAAAAAGCCACGTCGCTTGCGGCCTTTTAGAGCCTTGAAGCTTGAATCAGTTCAAACGTTTTCGAGCGCGAAGTTCGTATGAAAACGATCCCGGCGTAGCCAATCGATAAAAATCGATAGAAATCAAGTGATTTTTATCGATTTTTAACTGAAATCGATAGAAATCGTTAAAAATTCGGGGAGTGATAAATTGATATTATCGATTTTTAACGTTAAATATTTTAAGTTATATCTCTACATAAATCCGGGAAAATCTTAGTATTTGTTACTCTAAAAGGATAAAGAGGCCATAGCGCACTTTGAGAAACCCATAAAAGCCAACAACGAGCGTTTTTCTTAATACAATGCAAGCAGCGTTCGGTAAGCAAATAAAATTACTTCAAGTAAAATTTCTGCCAAGGTGACATTCATGATAACGAAAACGCAATAAAGACCAAATAAGTCAATAGTATTGCAAAGCATCAACTAATAGACCGTAAATAATAATCAGGTAAGACAACAAAATCAAAAAAAGCCAGTAACGTCTCTTTTTTCACTTTCCAGATCAGTCAAAATAAAAAGGTCATTGTCTTTATTGAAAAGTGTCCGGGTGAGCATTTGATTGGTGGAATGGATGGGGATTTTGCGCACATTTAGCCTGCAGTGCAGGCGTATTTCGTGAGCGCATTCGAATGCATTTTGATCGGGCGCCATCTTGGATTCTTACTCGAGAGAGGCTTGGGGATAGGAAAAAAGTGTCCTAGGGCAGTAGGGGTGAGGCAGAAAAGGAAGTGAGGGGGGAGGGGGATGGGACCCTCATCCAACATGGCGGCGAATCTACTCGATCGCGAACTATAAATACTACGCGCGCCCACGGAAAACGCCTGCACTGCCCACGGAAAACGCCTGCACTGCAGGCTAGCGCACATTCTGATCGATCTCCAAGCTTTTGACGGGCTTCCTTGACTTTCTGAACTAGTTCTTTCTTGGGTAAATTGGGTTTAAATATTACGCTGATTTCTCGAAGGACCTCCTTAAGCAGCACAATTGTCATACTCTCAGGAGGACCATCTTTCCTTTCTCGTCTTGCCCTCTCTTTTTCCCTGCTCTCTTGAATTTGTCTTTCCTTTTCTAGAGATTCCAGTCTCGGCAACATTTCCTCAATTTTGGCGACATCTTCCTCCTTAATACAGTCTGATCCGTTCACTGTATTTGTTTCTAGTGTCATGATGAGTGATTTGATTGGGCACCAAATATATCTCCTTTTAAGTTCTAGTGACCAAGTTGTATCCCCCCGAGATGCGACATGGGCTACGTCAATTAAAGCAGTGATTTTATCGCGTTTTGAAGTTTTCGTCCATTCAAAGATAGGATATGCTGATTTCACTGATGGATTATTAAAATGGCGAGCAATTTTTCTAATTGGAAAACCGTCCTGCTCCAGCCAAAACGCAGCATATTGTTCAACATATACTCCCATCTCCTTTCGAACTGGTGATACGGTTTCTTCGATTTTTTCATAAAAGTTAAAAATCGATAAAGTCGTTAACAATCAAGAAAAATCGATAAAAAGAAATGCGAGTGATATCGATTTTTACCGATCGATCGATAAAATCGATATCAATCAAATCAATTCTATTGATTTATATCGATTTATCGATTGATAAATCGATATCGATTTTTATCGAGTGGCTACGCCGGGAAACGATGCAAAACGTGTTCCGGCAAACCGAATTTCACGTCGGAAAACATTGTACATGACAGTTAGTTCACTTTGAAGGCATATTCAACGTAAAAAGCTGAAGTTTTCAGAAACGGCGTTAAGTTTTGTGGTTGAAGTGAAACTTTGGCCATTTGTCTTTATTTCCCTTTGTAAGAAAATATGGCGGGAACTGCGCACGCGTAGTACGTTTGACCGCTGTGAACCTTGTGCGGAGTAGCAAACAGTAGCACAGAAAACTACGTTACTTGCAAAAATTTTGGGCCGATTTTAATTTCGGACAAAAATAGTGTCCGAAAATGAAACTGTCCGAAATTTTTAAGCGTCCGAAATTTTAGGCGTCCGAAATTTTTACAGTACAGTAAAAAACATGAAAGTACTTTCTTGGGCGACGCCATCACATATTCAAGGCCAATATACATGATATAGCTAAAATTCATAGAGATTTTGTGAAGGACAAAAACATAGATAAATTCCATTTTTCAGTTGCTATAATTTCAATCTTCGATCCAAGCCCAGTTTTATGATTATTGTATTGCCATTGCCAGTGGTGCTAGTCCTCTGCTGCTTCATCATCAATCAACACAACTGAAAGGTCCTCTTCATTGTCACTAGCGTGTGGTTCTTCTTCATCTGTAGCTGTTGGTGACTGAGGTGATTGATCAAGAAGCTCATAGTTCTTTTGAATAAGCTCTTTGAGACGAAGAAGAAGAAACCGCTTGCTGTCGTCAATTTTAAACGGAGCTCGGAGGACTATCTGAAGCCCTCCCGTTGCAATTGGAGGAGGTCCATCCTTTTCATCCTCAAATGTTGCATCGATACTGCCGAACTCTACCGAACTCCAGTTGAGACACTGCTTGAGAGTGACAAAAGCTTGATTGAATTTGTGTTTTTTCCCCTCGGTGTGTCTATAAAACCTTGAGGGTGCAGTAAAACTATCATTTTCACAGCTTTTACTTCAGTCTTATTCGTGTTTTGTTGGGCGTAAATTTACTTTAGGCATGTTTCAGCAAACTGTCCGAAATTTTTGTCCGAAATCTGTCCGAAATGAGAGAAAAAGTGTCCGAAAATTAAACGTCCGAAAGAAAGCGTCCGAAATTTTTTGCAAGTAATGTACTAGTCATGTTGAGTAGCTTTCATTTGAATGTGCCTTTTGCAACGAACTGTCACGTGAGTGATTAATTTCACCAAGAACAAATGAATAAACGCCGTGATTCCCATGAGTGAAATTGACTGGATGGCAAACAAACATTTGCCGAATTCATATTACGCCGGAAAACCGTCTTGAATGGGATACTCATCTTCAGACCAGTGCAAGCGGGAAAAACTCGTTGTGATTTTCGCGTCTAATATGAGTTTTAAGACAGTTTTCCGTCTAAGACGAGTTTTTCGTCCTATTTTACCGTCGGTTTAGACGGAAAAATAGTCAGAATTCCGTCTGTGACGAGTTTTCGTCGGTTATTCTAATTTAACTTTTAAGAGATCGCACTCACAGCTAGACTTTGCAACCAGCAGGTTGTTCGTCTTTTCTCAAGTATTTTAACACTTACTACGTATTGACATAAAAAGAACAATTTTGCCCTCCAGTATAGTCACGTGACAGTTTGTTGCAAAAGGCTTATTGTCACACCTGACAGACCCAAATTTTTCAACCAACATGTGCAGCACAATAAACAGAGGGAACCCGGGCAAGACGCATAGCTTAGCCTTTTCACGGGTCAGTGTTTCCTGGCGATTTCTAATCCATTTTATGGCACTATTAGTATTTACAGCGACGTTGCCCTGCAACAAAATGTTGCACTGAAAATCGTTCCAGAGTTGTTACACGGTGCTGACTTCAAGGCTCCAATCATACCGTATAACTTCACCCTAAGTAATGACGCTAATCAACACATCATTCGTGTTAACTAGCTTTGCACTGTCACTGGGTCACACCTAGTATTAGGTTAATCTGTACTGCGGCGCAAGTTTTACAAAAATCTAATTCATCTTGCAGACATGGATAATAATGGAACTGTACGCTACCGCACGTTCGGAAAAGTACTTTAAAGAGCCCTTGGTGTTTAAACCCGAGCGATGGCTAAGAGAAAACAAGGACGAAAACCACGCTTTTTCCAGTCTTCCGTTTGGATTTGGAACTCGGATGTGCTTAGGTAAGAAAATAATAATAGTGAAGTCCAACGTGGGCAGTATAGTTTTAAGCAGACATCCTGTACTAAGCGACCAGTGGACAAAGTCCTTCATACAACTTTGTACCCATCATTGCGGTACTGAAGAGTATTTCTGTTGGACAAACACCGATATTAACACTTACGTTCAGTCATCTCGGTCATTTCGACACTTCGGATCCTTACTAAAGCGTAAAAGCAACGCAAAACGTTCTGTCACTCATGTGCAAAGTAGTAATTCAGGAGGATCTTTAATACATTCAATAAAGTTAATGTACAAACTGAAGCAATTACCAATCTGTGAAAACCAGCAAGACCCCCCACTTTAACGTGATGTAACTGAAGTAACAGCCTAACATCGGATTCTGTTTTAGGGATTTGTTTCTCGAGTAAAAGCCTTCCTTTTTTGATCCTGTTAACATAACGACATATTTCTAAGTGAATTAAAACTCGTCGATCAATTAGCCAAACGAACGTATAGAAACGGTAACGGATCGTTGAAGTTAAAAATATGTTCAACGGTTCACAGAATGGCATTTGGCACTCAATAACACGTATTCTATGGGAGCCTGTATTAAGCGGACACCCTGTGTTAAGCAAAATCACTACAGTATTCCCCGAGGGTGTCTTCTTAACACTTATTCAGACCGGAGCGGGGACTCTGTCCGCCCGAGCTTATGATGATGTTATTTTTATTTATTTTTTTATGTGCAAAATAAAGCCACCAGACATGGTGACTTTTTCTGAAATTTATCTGGAAACTTACAGGGCAGATTTGCTATCTGGCCTGCAGGTTTAGTTTCGTTGTCATAGCTTTTATCTTCTTGGAGTTGGGGAGGGGAAGGGAGGGGAGGGGAGGGGAGGCGGAATTACTTTATTTATTACTGTAATGCAGTACACTACACTGTACTAAACGTTTCTTTCTACTTTACTTTGTTTCATTTTGCTTTCCTTATTTGTATATGTAATCGCATGAGGCCGAGTAGAATTAAGGATAAATTTTCACGCGTATTTTCAAAGTTTTCGCAAAATTGCCCGAGTCGCGTATTTTCAAAGTTTTCGCAAAATTGCCCGAGTCGCGTAGCGACGAGGGCAATTTGTGAAAACTTTGAAAATACAAGTGAAAATTTATCCTTAATTCTACGAGGACTCAATGCGATTACTTGTTTATAACATAGAGGGCAAAATTTTCTGAAAACTTTCTATGTACATCAAAACACAATCCGCAGCCGGCCCTCAGAATAAACAATTCTCCAACAAGCAGTTTATTAAACTGCTACTCAGCGTCCAGAACAAAAAGAAAGCTGTCTTTTATGCATATGTTCATCTTTTGAGATAATTACAGTTCTAGTTCATTGACAAACCCACACTCAAAACTCAAACTAAGTAAGACTTAATTTATTTACCTGAGTTGCGAAGCGACCTCTCGCTCGCTGAATTAACCAAGGTTTTCGGTAGTTTTAAAACAAATAACCATTTGCTGTTTCCCGTAAAACATTCAGGTTCACCTTCTGGAATTTCTCTTTGAGCTATCACCTGATTTCCAACCATTTTTGCCAACCAACTCGGTTAAATTTAAACTCTGAAACGATATTCTTGTGTTGAACAACTCAAAATCCAATTCAAAATCTACTTTTCGTTTCTAGACGCTTACAAAATGCAAATGGCGCGCTCTCGCGCTCAGCCAATCAAATGGGAGTATTTTTGGCGCTTGGCCAATCAGGAGTCAGTAATTTTGCCCTCGTTGGAAAGAAAATTAAGAAAAAATGCCCTCTGTCTCAACCAATCAGCAATCAGTAATTTTGCCCTCTATGTTATAAGAAGTTGTAATTGATGTAATTATTTCACTTCACCTTACCGAAGTTTACTTCGCTTCAGTTCGTCTCGCTCTTCTCTACTTTACCCTAGTTGAAGTTTTAATGTTATTTATTTCACTTAGCTTCACCTCACTTCACTTTGCTTTGCTTTACCTTATCCTCCCCTCCCCTCCCCTCCCCTCCCCTCCCCTCCCCTACCCCACTATACCGCGCCCTACCCCCCTACCCTACCTTACCTTATCTTATCTTACCTTACTTAATATTTTTTATAGGTCGTCGTGTGGCTGAGTTAGAGATTTACGTGTTTGTCTGCAAGGTGAGTTTTATTGTACAGTCAGTCTCAGAACTCTTTCATGAGGTCAGCCCGTGAGAGCCCAAGGTGATGGTACACAGTGTGAGGCTGGCACGGAAAAAGGGATGAAAACAAAGACTATTTTCGCCCAGAAGATCATACAAGATGTATTGCTGATATTGTTTTGCATAAAGTATTCTCTGTTTGCTCTCGCTTTCTCTTGTAGTTACTTCAGCGGTTCCGCTTAGAGTACCACCACGAGCCACTGGAGTTGTATCAGAAGCTGATAACTGTACCAGATAGACCTGTTAAGATCAAGTTTGTTGACCGCAACTTCAACTTCAACTTCAACTTCAACTTGTTGTAGTTACTTCAGCGGTTCCGCTTAGAGTACCACCACGAGCCACTGGAGTTGTATCAGAAGCTGATAACTGTACCAGATAGACCTGTTAAGATCAAGTTTGTTGACCGCCTGTGAGACCCATCGTGTAGTCGCCCTCAAGATCAATTGCCGGACCGATGTGCAGAAAGCCATCAATAGCTTTGACTTCTGTCGGGGACTCTTTAATTTCAACAGTCGTGACAAACTAAACAAGAACATGACCTGTTATTTACTTAGCGTGGAAAATGTTCAAACGACAAGCGACCGAAATATGGTTCAAAGGGGATGGAATGTTTAGCATTACACGTTTGTATCACTGTTCATGTAAATATTTTGTTCGATTTTATTAATTGCTTGAAAGGGGGAAAAATTAAGGGACACATGGATCAGAGAAAGGTAGACTAAATGGATCAGGGAAAAGTACCTCGTTGGTAACAAGCTGCACAGGCAGCCTAAGCTCACAATAAGAAAATCTCAAACGAACGTAAGCGTGACTATAAAACAATTGACAATTAGTGGTTTAGTTTCTAAAGAAACTGTGGTGCTGCGTCGGTGGGAAAGTGAAACACAAACTTTGGATTTATCAACTGAGTTAATGGTAAGGTAAATTGGCCACCGTAGAGAAATTGAAAACTGACGTTTCAGCGTTAGCCCTTCGTCAGAGGGAATCAAGGAGTTGTGGGTTGTGCTAGGTTCATATGGAGAACGGTGCAGCTATGTTATTGGTAGGAACATGGCAACGTAAAAACAACAATAAATAAATTAATTGAATGAAAAGCGTCCGTTGATACCGTGGGGATTACGTGTGCCGATTTGAAAAATGAATTTTTGCTCTAGATTTTTACGGCTTTCCATGTTACCCTGATGTAGGAAAAGGCCACAGATCGTCATGTGTTCCCTAGAATGATCAGGGATATTGGATTGTCGGCCGACTGGTTTGATTGCGTCCCTGTTATTTTATTTCGACGTCCAGAGAAAAAATCTATTTCACTTAATCCCCATGGTATCAACGAACACTTTTCATTCAACTAATTTATTCTTGTTGTTTACGTTGCCATGTTCCTAACAATAGCTAGCTGCACCGTTCTCCATATAACCCTATCACAACCCGAAATTCCTTGATTCCCTCTGACGAAGGGCTAACGTTCAAAAGGTCAGTTATCAATTTCTCAACGGTGGCCAATTTACCTTATCAACTCAGTTGATAAATCCAAAGTTGGTGTTATGACACTATTGGAGTGGGCGGACGAGTTGCTTGTCAGGGAAGAGTTAGAGTTGTTTATATGGATTACCTTCTACACTGAAATATCATCCATGTTATGACCTCATGACCTAACTGACACTCCTTTTAAAGGCTTCTTTTGAAACAAAAAATCCTTTGCATTTTAGGCAAATCACTGTTAGATACTCGGCTGGCGGACAGTCGTCAGGCTAGTGATGACGTACAAAGTCACGAACAATTTAACTGCATTAGAGGCACTACCTTATGAGTACAAAAGACAGACAAGGCAATACCATGCGAAGAAGTTTCTCTCACTTGGTGTGACAATAAATAGCTCCATTACATCTGAGGAATCTTGGAAAAGAAAATGATTGCATTTTCTTTGTTGAAACTCTTCCCGCCCATCGTTTTGTGATATGTTCTTTTATGGTTATTAAACTGATAATAGGATGAAAAGGCTTTCCGGGCGGCAACCATAATATTTGTCATTGTTTAGTTGCGTATCCTCCTGCCCTTGGGGAAAAATGATAATTATTCCACTTGATCTAGCCTGAGAAAACAGCCGACGTTTCGCGAGGTCGTCACTTGAGCGCTCTCAATACTACGTCTGAGTAACGAGCGCAGACATTCCATACTGATCCAGATCCCTACCCAGATCTAGGTAGTGCTTCTGATTGGTTGAAACGAGAGGGAATTTCTTTTCAACCAATCAGAAGCACTACCTAGGTCTGGGTTGTGAAACGTCATCAGTATGGAATTTCTGCGCTCGTTACTCAGAGGTCCTTTTGAGAGGGCTCAATTGGCGACCTCGCGAAACGTCGGCTGTTTTCTCAGGCTACGCTTCATCGAATTCATACCTTTTCTCTCTCACGACAGGATGGTAAAGAGGTCAGTGACACGTTTCGTGAAAGACAACCTCAAATCTAGGCCTGGTCCTTCCAAAAATGGTCCACTAGCTAGTCGACATATGATCTCGTTCTAAATGCATCTTGGCATTTTACTCGTGCGACTTATCTTGCTCCCCCAGCGGGAGTACTTCTGATTTCAAGTGACGGGGATGATCGAATGGGGGCAAAACTCAAAACCCAAAACAAATCCCTAGGGCTTCCAACGAACCCATAAAAAATCCCTGGACCAAAAATTAACCCCCAAAAAATCCCATACCGAATTTCCGAACCTTAAAAATTTCCAGAAAGGAGTAACCCACAAGTCACAAGCGAAAGATACCAAGAATTCACTACAGTAAAAGGGAATTCCAGTGACGATAAAGCCGGGCGATAAACACAATCGATGAGACATCAGTTGAATGAATTGAAGCCTTGTTGGATACACCCCAGGGGCCCGGCCGTTTCTCGAAACTCCCGATAACTTTCCGGGCCCGGTAAGTATTTTTTCGAGCTCATTTATTTATCAACTAATAGTAATTAGTGGCGCAAACTTAGCAATATGCTTCACGAAATTATAAAGATTAAAATGTAGCTTTCAAAATCAATAAAAATGGTATAGCTATTGAAGAATATTGTGCACCTAAAATAGTCTTCGGGCCCAGAAAGTTATCGGGAGTTTCGAGAAACGGGCCCCAGGACACTTTGCGGACTATTGTATAACCGGTTTTATGAAACAGGTGCAATGTAATGCGACACCATCGTTAAATATAATTAAAACAACCACAAAACAAGTTTGGTTGTCAGTACAGTACTAAAATTCGCAAAACTACGCGGCCGGGATACACGGGCACTACCACAAATCTTCGGATTGTTTTGAATACCCCCCAAAAAACCCTACTTAAATTAAACCACCCAAAAAAATACTTGCCAAATTTTCCTACCCAAAAATATCCCGGAACCCAAAATTTCAAACCCCACAAAATCCTTCGATCATGCCCGTCACTTAAAATCCGGAGTATCCCCCCCCCCCCCCCCCCCCGCCGACTCGTGACTCGTTCCTAGATGCAGTGTTGCTTTGGTCAGCATGAATGTTCGCAGTCTTTATCCCTACAAATATCGTTATGTGTGATCCTTCAAGTCAGTTCAGTACTCTTTTTTCTGTAACCTCCCACTGTTAAAACGCATTTTGCACGAAATGCCAATTTCAGTCTTCCAATCCGGAATTTCCCGGGACCTCGTCTTCACAACGAGAGCCTTACCGGAATTAAAGATGGTGACGTGACTTGTGTTTTGGTTCGGTGGGCAACATATTGTATTAATTTAATATGCTGTCGATATTGGCTTCGTTCTAAACACTAAAGCAACGCCGATAAGCGGTTATCACAATCTAGCCTTCTGCAGTCGCTACAAAGTGACAGCAAGTCTATTTTTGCCCTTATATTTTCCTAGGCTGCGATCAGTCTTTCATTCACAGCTAGGGAGATGCCAGTTTCTTCCAGCGTCGGCAGCGCCGCACTTCGTTCTCTTCAGGGGAGTCTTGTTCGAAGATCACGCAACCTTTTACCTTTAACTACGCTCTGGAGGTCGCAGAAAACAGAAGCAAGTCCGCTGGAAAGCCGAGAAACTGTAGACGTCCCTACAAATCTAGAAAACAAAGAATATGCCGTGAGACCTTTCGAAGAGATACCAGGACCCAAGGCTGGCCTCAAATCCATAGTGGATTTTTATACAAAAACCGAAGGGTTTACCAAAGGTTTCAAGTTGACTGATCGCCGATTCGACGAATACGGCCCCATTTTCAAACAGTTCATGATCAATGGCGCAGCAATGGTTCATGTAATTGACCCCGATGATTTTGAGAAAGTGTTTCGCGCCGAGGGAAAATATCCCCGGAGACCTCCTATGGATATTTGGGTTGAGCACCGTAAGCGAAGGAACCATTTCCCAGGTGTATTTATGTCGTGAGTAGACATTTTGTTTCTTAATTAATATTAAATAAATGAATGAAATCTTAGGGACTTCAACGTAACCGAAGTCCCGACACTAAATTAATGCATCCTGAGGCAATTCTGACAGTCCTCCCCAACCCTCCTTTAGCCCTCCCCTGTAATAAGGCTTCACATCATAAACATGAGCTTAATATCACAAGTTTAAACATAACTGGGAGATTCATTGTCTTCATGTCTAGGAGACCAGCCAGGAGATTTGGTCTGTATCCAGGAGTCTAGCTTCCAGATATGTGCACCTATCAGTGTTAATTAAGCCCCAGGATGGGGGGCAACACCCCTGGGAAATTGACACACAAGACTGTCCCCTGGGTAGGGACTTTGAACATACGTGGTGTCCCAATTATTTTCTAGGGGCTGAAATTTGACAGTGGGGGGGGGGGGGGGACAGGGGGGTGGGAGCCCGGGAGAATAGGGGGCAGAAGGGGTATGGGAGGCAGGAGAGGAAAGGGCGGGAGGTGGGAGTTCCAAAAGGGCGGAAAGTGGGAGAAATATAGGAAAAATTAATCGAAAAGGGGCAAAAGGGAGGAAGTCAAGAAAAAAGGGGCAGGAGCTGGGATTCCAAGGTACAGGAGGCGGGAGGTTTCGACCCCCTGTCCCTCCCCCCCACTTGACATTCACTAGTTGTTGAGGGGTAGGGAATTTGACTCTGGCTTCTGTCAAATTCCCTAGGGGTAGCCTCCCCCCCCCCCCCCATCCTGGAGCTTGACATTGATATTTACATTAAAATATAAAGGAGAATCGGCATACCAGGAGGACATGCATGGACATGTATAAATTATACCTTGGTATGAAACAGCAGAGAAGAAAAGAGTGTGTAAAGATCAGAACACTCAGATGGTCTTTACTTAAGAAAGAGTTTGGTTGTGGGAATACAAAAGTTTGGCTTTACCAATGAGCATTTATACTATAACCTAAATGTCCAAAAATAAGCGAACAAAATTTAAAATAAACAAAGTTAACACAATTATAATGCCCTTATTTATCACATGTTTACTGGACTCTCAATATTTTAGGGAAGGGGAAGAGTGGCACAGAATTCGACAAACCATTGCTCCCAAAATCATGCGTCCAAAAATAGTGGAGGAAAACATCGATAACTTTAATGCTGTAGCTGAGGATGCTATTGCAAGGTTTGTTAAACTGAAGGAAGGTTGTGGACCAGATGATCACATTCCTGACTTGGAATGGGAAATAAGCAAATGGTCCACAGAGAGTAAGTAAATCACTGCATCTGTATACATCTTTCTGTGTAAAATTTAAAGCCCTGTTACACTAGCAGTGTTCTCCCTAGTTTTCAGGGTAACAGGTAAGTCAGTTTTTTGGACCGGTAAAGCAGCTCTGTTGAAAATCTTTTTCTACCCTGGTGTGGAATTGTCGTCATGAGACCCGAAATGCTGCCGGCATGACACTAGGCTAACACACGTCTCCAAAACCCTTCAAAACGGTTGACGTTTGTAATTCCTGTCAGGTGGAACGTATTAACGTACAGATAAACGTCGAGAAGAAAAAGCTTACAGCGACCTAAAAAACGTACTGAGAAACGCCCAGAAGATGAGACATACTCCTTACAAAGGCACAAACGAAGAACTTCGAGGAGAAGACAATACTAAGAGTAAATTACGAACAAACCTGAACAAACCAACGTACGGATATAGACGTCAAGAAGATAACACTAGTATCTCACGACAATGCTAACGTACGGAGAAATGTTAAGGAGATACAACTAACAATATACTAGCTCACGAACAAACGTTGAGAAGATAACAATAATATTTTTCGAATGTTTTAACGTACAGAGAAATGTCGACAGTCGAGAAGATAAGACCGCGCCTTACACCACTGACGAACAAACTGTCGCATGGAAAATGTCCATAAGACTAACACCTTAGGAATGTGCTGGCATACGGAGAAACGTAAAAAGATACGATTAACATCTTACTAAGGTAGAAACGTGCGGAGAAACGTAGAGAAGATGAGACTATTATCTAACGAACTTAGAAATGTCGAGATGATAAGACTACGTCTAATATTGTACAAACGCATGGACAATGAGAGAAGTTACTAAAACTACACTTACGTGGTACGCAGTAACCTGCGTCGCAGTCGTAATCTAACGGTCATATTCCGTCTGCGGCGCAGGCTACTGTAGGTACGCAGTACGACGGACATAAATCTTGTCATAATACAATCCAATAATAAATCTTTCACCATCCCAAACTGTTGGATGTTTCTAATCCAGCTGGCCTTTATCTGGTTCCGGCTAACCGGTAACAAGCGGTGCTACAAGCGGTAAATTTTACCGGTTACCGCCTGATAAGGAGAACACTGACTAGGCAATCTTTTTTGCAACTTGTTTCGCAATTTTGTTGTGATACAAATTGTACGGAAAATTGCCCATGAGCATGTCTTGCAACTTTTTTGTAGTAGCAATTGTTGTGAGAAGTAGAAGTCGGTTCTACTTTTTGCAACGATCCTCGCAATGCTGCAGCAAATTTTACCAGCATTGCATTGAGGTGTCACACTAGGCAATGTTGCGTGCAACTTGTCTCGCAACGGCGCAACAAAATTGTGGGACAAGTTGCAAGAAAAATTGCCTAGTACACCTTTGTACACTTGCATCTATTCTTGGTTTGCATCAGTATGACCTTATGCTAAAAGGCATAGGTTTTGCATCTTAAAGCACTAAAAAGTTGTTAAAAATTTTGACAGAATAAATCACAGATATATGCAAAAATGTTATGAGAGCTTGGTGTTGTTGATCGACTAAAAGCCTGCATAAGTTATTGTTTTTAGTTCTTTGAGGTATAAAAAAGTGCAATTCTTGTTCTAGGTATATAATTTATGGAAGGGGTACTGTTTTGATGAAAATATAAGTACATGTAAGGGTTTCAACCTTGGGGTCTAGCCTCCCGCACAAAGCCTTTTTGAGTCCCCCCTCCCCACAACTTCGATTCAATTCCTGGTTTCCACGTGTCACATAAGAGCTGAGATTGTCACTGGAGGTTGTTGAATCAATAATATATTGTACGCTCACCTCAGCCTGGTAGCACTCTTATATTTGTACACTAACTGAAGGTTCCAACACCTACAGCTGTAGCATGCAGCACTGATGCCTTGAACATATTTTGTATCACAGTATGAAAAGTGAGGTTGATACTTTAATTAATATTTAATGTTTGAATGACTAAATTTTGTAAAATAATTTTTCAGGTATTGGAACCTTAGCATTTGATGCTCGTCTGGGATTGTATGAAGACCCTCCAAAACAGGAAGCCCTGAAATTTATCGAGGAAGTTCAAAACTTTTTCAGGCTTTCTCACAAGCTTATGTTTAGCATACCAAGCACAATTGCTCGGAAGTATGTAGATACACCAACATTCAAGAAGTTCCTTGAGTGCGGTGATACTGTCTTAGATCTTGGGCAGAGCTTTGTTGACAGGAAAATGAAGGAACTTAAAGAAATGACAGAGAAAGGAATTGACCCTTCTGCTAACGCTCAAGGTGTGTAATGCATATGTACCATTAAAGCATGAAGAAGGGAATGCTGATTAGGAGGGGGGGAGGGTGAGGGGTGGCAGCTTGGTTAGTAGTCACCAGTAGACAGAGCTTACTTTGAGCTGTATCTTTATTCCATGAAGAAATGCTCTTAGCAATTTTTCGAACTTAGGTTATTACACTACTCTAGTAAATAAGAAAGAAAAAGTAGTGAGTACAGTGACCACCATTTAAAAGGACTTAAAAGACCAAGTTTTCCTGCAAAGTGGCCTACTTGAAGACATCTACAAGTACTGATTTGTGACTTTTCTGTTGCACTATTCCTAAATCTCAACTAGCTTTATTTTAACTCTGACCACATAATGAGAGTGTGTAGGTATGGAATAGGGAAGAGGCGTACGACTCTCTATGAGGGAAAGAAAGGCTTATAACAAGGTTTTCACAGTTTGCAATGCCTGCCACATTGAAGAACCACTTTAGAAAAATTGTTAACTTGATCTGACTCAGAAAAGAATAGTCCATAATACACTGAGAATAATGCCCAGCTCTTGAAACACTACTGATTTTAAAGCTCATGCAGTTTGGCAGTTACCTGCTACCAGCACTTTTGCAACGACCAAAGCTGCAATTTTGCCAAAGTTATGAAATAAATTTTTAATGTTTCCCATTAGATACAGGCTCCACGTTTCACTGTCTAGCAACATACAAGTATTTTCACTCTCACCGATATGGTAACTTTAAGAACTTTAATTTCACATCCTTGCTATTAAATTTGTTTTCCTGTTATCTACAGTTGTGCCACTGTTGACATACTTACTCACGAAGGAAGAGCTAACGCCCATGGAAGTAAACGGCCATGCAATTGATGTGGTGGCGGCTGCTGTTGATAATGTAAGTAACAACTGCGATAAAGTTACCTCTCCGAAAACAAATTATTTTGAAGTATTGTGTACAGTCATGCAGATATCACTCCAGGAAAAATGAAATGCAATCAACAGTTGTCATTTGGTTTGTGGTGGGAAGGGCGGGGTTGGGGGGGGGGGGTAATGTCCCTCATTCACATACCCTTTACTCCTAGTCCTGCTACTTCTTTGGTACAGGTGTAGTTGTCACCTGTTTTGAGCTCTCTCTCTCTCTTGCAAGCGAGGGCTTTGGCAGAAAGATGTGAGTGCCCACTCCTAGAGCAAATTCATGGAAACTGCATCAAGTCTTTTACGGTTTTATGAGAGAAAACTTCCAGGGAGCTCTCTTTTCGTTGACTGGCTAAAATCGTAACGTCATAAACAGCCAGCAAAAGAGGTGAAAGGAAATTCACAGTTCGCCTACATAGTCGGAAATATTTCTTTGTACTCTTTCCTCAGTACAAAAGCATTATTAATAACAAAGCCCTTAGGAGCCACCTTAAATTAACTAGAATGAAATAAAAGTAGTCAAAAATATTACAAACTAATTGCGATTTTGAGACGGCAATACTGAACTATATCGACGGCTAGTTGGAAGAAAATATATTCCGTATAGGGGGAATATATTTAGTATTATTTTTTATTTCGCTTCATACAGACGTCAAATTCCGTTCTGTGGTGGTTGTATAATCTGGCAAGATTTCCTCACATCCAAGAGAAACTTTACCAGGAAGTGGAGAATGTTGTGGGAAAAGATGGAGAAATCACAGCCAAGAGCATTGCAAAGCTTCGTTTTCTCAAGGCTTGTTTGAAGGAATCCATGAGGTGAACCTTTATACAAGTAGACTATGATAATCGACCTTTTTTTCGTCTGATCTTACGCACAAGTAAGATGCTAATTAGTGTAGCTCGATATGCTACCCTTCGCGCGATCTTCTTGCATTGTAGAAAAATTACGCGTAGAAAGAGACTGTTCACAGGAAACCCAGGTGACTCAAGTTAGAAGTGTTTTACACATGGCAGTAACTCAGTAGATCACACTTTAATTTGGGATTTCATCCAAAAATTTGAATGTTATTAACGCTGTGCACAGCCTTGTAGCAGCGGTAAAGGTAACACTTGGGGATTTCATTCAAATATTCTTAAGCCACAGTTATGTAGAATCACCTTGCTCAGATAAGAGCACCCCAGGAGGTTCTCACATTTACAAGCTTGTTTGAATGGTCACGTTTTGAGGCCACAGTCATGTTCACTGATGTGTTGATTCTGTTCCTTCTGAAGGTTGACACCCGTTACTGTGGGCCTTGCAAGGATAATGGACCAAGATGTTGTGTTATCTGGATACAATGTTCCAGCACAAGTGAGTGTTGATAATCGCAGGGCATTCTAATGAACGTCTATCTAAGCTGTGGAGGCAATATTAACCACTTACCAATGGACCCCTTTACTTGTAACTTCTGACACTTGTTTACTTTACTGCTATATCAGGGTCCTTAAAGTTCTCTTCCCCGCTGCTGCTCTAGAGGTCTAAGTTCAAACCGTTTTTTTTTTTTTGCTGTTGTTGTTGTCTTCTAATATATGATTGTTATTCCATTGTAGACCTGGGTAATAATGGAACTGTATTGCACAGCACGCTCGGAAAAGTACTTTAAAGACCCTTTGGAGTTTAAACCCGAGCGCTGGCTGAGAGAAAACAAAGACGAAAACCATGCTTTTTCCAATCTGCCATTTGGATTCGGAACTCGTATGTGTGCAGGTATGAAAAGTTACTGCCTTAAAACACTTTACAATATTTTATGTAAGCGACGCTTACGAGAGGTTAGACCACAGGGAATCTGAATTTTGATTTCTTATAGTTTCAGAATTTTGTTATTACCAACACAGTTAGATATATAACCTATGTTAGTGGTGTATTACATTTCAGTAGGCACTACCCCTTTATACGTAACCGTTACAGCCTCGAGACCGCAGATTGACAGTTCAACACACTCAACTCGAGACCAGGTGCCACAAAGGTTGTGATTTTATTCAGGTACAAATAGTGTATATTACATCTACAGATGAGTCATTTCACGGTTGATTGGTGACGTACTATACAAATGCGCCGTGTGTTGGATCGTGTGTCAAGTGGTCCCGGTCGCTTACGGAATGTGTTCGCTTACGAGAGGTTCCAACTATAGTAGTTTGGCTAAGGAAATTCTGGCAGAGTAGTCGCACATGGGAATTTGTCGTTTACGAGAGCTGGTCGCGCAGAGAGGTTCGACGGTCCGTCATTACCAAATCGGGTTAATTATACTTTTTTTGCAATTTTTTTTTCAGGTCGCCGTGTGGCTGAGCTGGAGATGTATGTGTTTATTTGCAAGGTGAATTTTATTTTTGGCCTACTTTTTTCGTTCTCAAAACTATTTCACGAGATAGGCCTATAGTGCATTCCATTCCAGTGAACAAGAAGATAGAAACGAAATGAGTAGGAGCAAAACAATAATTATGTAACCACCTCGAAAGTGCAGCGCATAACAAGGATTTTTACGTTAAAATTTCGACACTGTTACCAGATACCTGGGTAACTTTTTTATTGTCGATGAAATTTCAGGTAATGTTGGTTTGCTAGCTCTTAAGGCGCCGCGGCGTGCAAATAAATTAGTGCTATATCCCCTAAATAGGATCCTTCCCGCTTAAGTGTTCTTTCAAAGTGACACTCTCGATTATTCTAGACGGACCACTAATAGATATAGTCCTGAGTTCCAACCATTTACGAAACAACAATCATTTTAAGAGCTTCTTTCACCCGGATTATCACACGAGACAGACTGCTGATACTCCTGGATTCAAACCATTTACTAAGGAAGTCTTTTTAGAAACTACCTTCACCCGGACGGTCACACTAGATAAACTAAAACTATTTTCCTGCATTCAGACCATGTAGTAAACAATAGTCTTCTTAAGACTACTCTCACCCTGATGATCGCACTTGAAAAAGTATTGATACTCAGGGATACAAACCTTTTGGTTCATTTTGCTGAATTTTTTTTTCTCGTAGTTACTTCAGCGGTTTCGCTTAGAGTACCACCACGAACCACTGGAGTTGTATCAAAAGTTGATTACTGTTCCGGATAAAACGGTTAAGATCAAGTTTGTCGACCGTCTTTAAATGCAGGAAGTTACATCAGAAGCACAGGAAAGATAAATGTGGGAACAGGCACCAACTGATCCTTGCAAGTGGAGTCTGCGTTAACCTGCGTACAGCCGTCTTCTATTTCCTTTGCAGAAAAAAACAGAGACGTCTGCACACAGGCTACATTGAAGCCGAAAAAACAGTTAATTACCGAGTCTTCTGCGAGTACAAATTTTTAAAAGCTCTTTTACTGGTAAGAGTTATTCATTAACCTATGCCACAGCTGTCATCATCTTCATCGTCATCATCATCGTCGTCGTCGTCGTCGTCGTCGTCGACCATCATCATCATCGTCATCATCATCATCATCAACATCACCATCGTTATCATTAAAAGAGAAGCACTAACGGTGTCAAGACATCGATGGTAAAGCACATCCTGCCATTTCACTACATCTTTCGCCAAAGTCAGTAGGTTCCGCCCCATCCCAACCGGCCTTGCATCATGTCCAACTGCGTCCCTCCAGTGGAGTGCCACCTTCCTCTTCAACGCTTATTACTCTCAAGCATTCACTCACGGAAAGCTTTAGGAATTTATTATTGACCAATTCGACATACATGGCCAAACTATCTTTCTCTTCTGCTTTTTAGTGGAAAAAGTGTCACTGGCGCTTGATCTGATCTCAGCGTTCCTTACGTGATGAAACCACTTTTTACCCAGCACGCAACGGAGACAGCGGCAGTCGAAGGCAGTATAAGCGCCTTTCATAATCATTTAAAGGGACAGTGTAGTTTTATTTTGAATATTAAAAAGACACATTTGTATCAATTGAAGCTTAAAATACTGGTCCAGTTTTGTTAGAAATGGCTATTCTAGTCAACAGAAACTGTTAATATATTTGTTTGAATAGGTATGGCCGTGATAATAATCGATTCCAACTTGAAAAGGCGGGCGGAATCTTTTAAGTTCTTCCCTTGTAGATAAGATTGGTAACAACAGATTGTTGCCTCGCTCTTCCTTTGTTACGCTAATCGCCATTCCATGTTATGCTGTGCTATGTTACGCTAGGTTGCTTTAAAGGCTGTAAACTGTACATCTGTGATGTATACATTTGAGTGGGTGCTAATGGTAAAAGCTTCAAATAGGAGATTTGCACTTCGATAAGGAAAGTCACTCTGTCAGGCTGTATAACCTCGTTTTGATGTTTTAAGAATCCCTGTCACCTTTCCTTGTATAGAAAAAATATTCCAAAAACTCTAAGCTGTGACTGATTTTAAATTCTGTTTGCAAGTATTTTCTGCGGGCGACGAAAATCATCAGTGGCCATTTTTTATATCGAGTGTATACATGTAAGCTTATATTCATTTGTATGTTTACTCGCGTAAGATCAAAACGAAAATTGACCAATATAGCTTGGCCTATTGTAAATCTGTATAGCTGGCTATAATTATAATTTGCATGAATTGCTCAAGTGTTTTACTTAATTTTCAAACGAATATCGTCTAAGAAATGGAAACTGTCTGATCAACCTATGCACTCTATTAAGTTGGTCTTCAGTCCACTGAACGTTATGCCGCGTCTTTGAGGGAACTGGGTCGATAATTGAAGCACAATCATGCAGATATCTCTCCGTGCACGTGATTTCTAGAAACGAGCAAATCTTGGCTAGCGTTTCCCGGGTGTTTGTCATCACATCTATACTTGCAACGCCGTGCACGCGACCCGGAAAGTTCTTCTTTACGTTGAAACTACCTCGAACGAGGTGGCCGTAACTTTTAATGCTACCGTCAAGTTCGCTTGAATAGTTCACCTGGAAAAGTCAAATAAGCAATATCCATGAAGAGAAGTATAGAGGCCGTGTAAAGATGGTGAAGTTATACTCTGGCGACATGTGGCTCACACTGCCATGCTTAACTGATTTCTATAGCATGAAGCAGCGCAGAGTATTACTAGTTCCACCTAGATGTGAAGCTGGTCTATCACAGGGCTCCCGTCCCCTCCCCCCCCCCCTCAGCATTTTGTCAGTTGCACTTGGGGCTCGTTTCTCAAAACTCCCGGTGACTCACCGGGCCCCACAAGACTGGATTTTTTAAATCTGCTTTTATCGATTGGTTCAATTATTAATGCAAACTTGTCAATGCGTTTCATAAAATTAAAATGAACTGCTTGTTATCGCGCCTGCCTGTTATCGGAAGTATCGAAAAACAAGCCCGGCCTGGAAGGAAAAGGGCAATGAGGATTTTTCCTTTACCCGTATTTTTCTTCAAAAACTGGCAAAACAGTCGTACGCACGAGAAGACAAATTTTTTTAAAATCAAACTTGTCATGGAAAATTACTCATTTGCAGCTAGGATAATGGTTTAGCTTACCTTAAGGTTCTCTTGTCCTCTTTTCTTTACGTCTGCCCGCCTCAGAGTCATAGTGGCGATGTTATCAAAAGGATTTCTAATAACGTGAATAAACTTCAGCTGAGCACCAAGTTTCTTTTCCAATTTCTTTAAAGACTTCATGCCTTCGGTTTCGAGTAAAATTCTTGAAGCTTGAGCAGCTTTCTTGTCCCCAATCACCTGCGTAAAGAATTTGTTAAACATTAAATCACACGTGACCACTTTATCTTGAAGAAGTGATCACTTGATCTCGACACGTCACCTCCATCTTAAAGAAGTCACGACATACCAGCCGACCCCCTTCCCTCGGAATGGGGACGGGAGACGAGTGAGTAAAGATTGTATCGCTCTTAGGCATGGCCGGTTTGTTGAAAAAAAAAATCACTCATCAATGAACATGAATGTCGTGCAGGCACTCTGCTTCCCCCACCCCCCACCCCCCCCCCCCCAGCCCTATGAATTTGATATTTCTCGTTTGCTATCGCTGCTTCTTTTGGATGATATTGTACAGGCTCGCTGTTCACCATTCACAATCATTCAAATGAATGCCGTGTTGACCTAAAAGAAATGTATACTCACATTAACTTCACTCGGTAGTGTGTTATTCACGTATATGACTGAAATTGCAGGGGCCGCGCGGCCTATTTTAAAGTGGGGGGGGCTAACTAGATCGCTCAAGTGTGAGGGAGGGGGAGGGGGTTGAATGACAGCCTAACGCGAAATTTTTGTCCTCTTTAGCGGCTAACAATGCATCTAGGGTGGCCAAAAGTGTTAAAAGTTGTCGGTTTTTACCCATCATATAGACCGGTATAAGTTACGAATCAAAGCTGTACTAAAGAATATCAAAGACATCTGAAACTATTCTACCTACCAGTGATTAAACAATGTGGATACTTAGGACACGTTTTGATGGCCTAATCCGGAATAAAAGACAATATACTTTTACAGTTTTTCTCAGTTTGGTAATGATGATTCCTTTCGCTCAGTACGGTGTACCCACGATAACAAACTGAACGGAATGCGGTCGGAACGTTTTACTTTACTGAAAACAAAAAAAAAAAGCCTTCTTTTAAGGAATCGGTATTCTGGATATTCCTAAACCTTAATAGGAATAGCCAGGATAGTCCTAAAGTAATGTGCCTGAGCCTCTTCGTTCATCTCTGCACACATTTTAAGAATTATATGGCAAGGTGCAAACCTTGACGCACTCGCATTTAAGATCTCAAACTCAAAAATGTTTTTCTTAAAACGTGTATAATGCAAACTAAGAAAACTGAGCTGAGTATCATGAAATATATAGCTGAGTTTACCAAAGTCAGTCTGTCGGTATGTCCTGTCTGCAGAATCCCTAATTATTTGTCATCGATCATCGTTAGGAGCGAAAGAGATATTTCGACAGCTATCCTAGTTGCAAAGTTTACATGCATAGAGAGGCTTGAAGAAGTCACGTTGATTTTCAGCAAATATCACGTAGTTGCCGATAATCCTATCTGGAGACAGACTACGGTTCGTAATGTGCGGGCCAGGCAAGAACGAGAGTCAACAAGAGTCAAACTCTTCAAGAGCATAAGAGAGTCAATGAGAGTTCACGAATTAGAGGCCAAACGACAGCGAGGGTTTCAACTACCGTCGATTGTAATTAAAATCTGAGCAGGTTCAAACTCTTCAAGATAGACTCCCCCAGAGTGTACGTGAGTTTCAACTAATCCGAAGCCAAATGATAGCAAGGCGATTTGGACTTTTGAAGAGTATTCCGTTTTTGTATGGTCCATATAAAAATTAAATCTGAAACCACGGGAAAACCACGGTACTGGTTAACCCTGAAACTAATCACTGACTAATGAATTTTCCAACTTTATCATAATTATTTTTTAATGGCACCAAAAAGTGGGGGGGGCTAAAGCTCCCTTAGCCCACCCCTCGCCCGGTCCGTGAATTATTACAACCATCATTTGAAATGCCTTCGCCAGTATTCTACATTATTCTGTCTTGAGTAAGTCCTCAGTGTTGTAATGATACTGAGTGCAGACATGTTACCCATCAGCCATCATTAACATCACTACTATAGGTACTATATTTATTTTATTTACTTACCACATTGACCTGACTCACCTGTATGCGCCTACTGCCTCCCTTGTCATTGGCTCTTCATATACAGTGAAGGCATGCACTGTAGTACCAAACAAACGTTAAATAAATGCCGTATTATTCTGACCCACCTGAATGCTTTTATTGTATCTTCCTTGCCATTGCTCCTTAATGTTGTAGTGATATTTGACAGGTTTATTATCCACTGGTCGCGAGCGCACACCAAACGTGACGTCATAGCGAGACTTTGCAAGCAGAAGCTCGTAGATGTAATATTTTGACCTCAGAGACAACAAAGGATTTTCGATCCATTCTTTCAGGATGTTAAAGTCGTTAGCAATGATAACGTTTGGATGAGCGTCTAGCAGAGAGGCCAGCAGAGTGTGCCGACTTCTGTTGTATCCAATAAAAAGCAGAAAAGTTTTAACTTCGTCGTAAATTCTGGCGTCTATTCGCGGTGGACTTGCAATCTGTAAAACTAATCACATTTTGTGGTATGGAAATAAAGGAAACCGTGTTTCGTTTGCGAATAAATGATAAATTGCAACAGTGAAAATCCAAGCCACTGAAAAAAAAAATCAGGGTTGCTAGATCACTGCTCTACCATCTGAGCTGATATAGAATCGAAACACTGTTATCGTCATTAATTTGTTCCTTGTATGTAATACATACTACGCACGTTTGTCCAGGAATTTCCTGTGCACATTTAAGTTCAAATGGGATTCATCCACGCGCTGTTTCCTTCGTGGCTTTGTAGCTCAGATGGTAGAGCAGTGGACTAGTAACCCGAAGGTCGTGTGTTCGAATACCACGTAAGCCACTGTCCTCTTGCATTCACCAAACTTGCATCCAATCTCCTTTCACCCGCAAACCAAATAAATAACAACTGGGTGCGAATGACTAGTCGCCACGGCATGCACAGCAGGGTAATTGTCGCAATAGCAGTTTGATTTGGTTTGTGTTTGCTGTTGATGTTGTTCATTTTCGACCCCAGAGCCCTTCTCTTTTGCGCGTGCGAAGTCAGAAGCGTAAGCACAGGGGTCGAGAATGTTTTTATTTGTTCTCACTTTGGCAACAATCAAAATTTTACACAACTGCGGCAGTCCTCAAATAGTGTGTAGTTGGTAAAACTTTAATTAATAATGATAATCCCCCGCCCGGTAATTTTAATCATATAAAGCCTACCTTTAGTCGAGCCATAACAAGCTAGTTGGGTTGACAGAAGAGCATATACCGTAATACCGATTACTGTTACAGCAGCTAACAAAACCTTGGTAGACATTTTTGTTATTAATAAGTGATTTGGAATCTGCAATAAGAAAAAGGAAAGTCAATCTTGAGAAGAAAAATACTCGCATCTGATTGGATAAAAGCAGGATAATTATACTTCCAAATTACCAAAGAGAAATGTGGTGCTGTGTACGTGGGTGGGGTCAGTGAAACACAGAAATTTGGATTTTTTAACTGAGTTGATGAGGTAAATTGGCTACCGCAAGAAAATTCAAAAGCTGACGTTTCGAGCGTCAGCCCATTGTCAGAGTGAATCCAGAGCGAATCCACTCGCTCTGACGAAGGGCTGACGCCCGAAATGTCAGCTTTTGAATTTACTTACGGTAACCAATTTACCTTCTACGTTCAGCTGAAAAATCGCAATTTTTATAATTAATTCCAAATCGCGTCGCGCGCTGGAAGTGCGCGGCTAGATAATATGGTAATGAGACTGAATGGAGTCCATACGACCTACTGCGAAATCGGGCGATCACGCAGATTTGATCACGAATATGATTACAGAACTGGCCATTGGACGACATGAAGTCCTTACACAAGTTAATACTACAGTTATCTTTAATAAAATACCGGGAAAAATATCGGTAAACAAAAAGGCAACACTTGCTTCTCCAGATACACAAATAAATGCGTGTAAGTCTCGCTGTTTTTTTTTTATGTTTATTGGTGAAGCATTGCAGAATTTGTCTTGTTCATAAACACATGAAACCATATTTGCAGCCTTGTCACGTAAGCTGGAAACTCTTAACTGAAATGCATATGTATACCTATTGTTCTAGGCCTATCGAAGACGAGAAATGCCTATAAGCGTTGCGTTTGCGTTTTGCTTATGCTTGGTTTGCTCGGACCCATTTCAGTGCACTAGTAATTGATAACTAGATAAAAGTTACCAATCATCTTTAACATTCAGAAATATCCGTCAATAACTTTCGATATTTGATAGCACCGAACTGAGTCGTCGTGTAGAGTCTATGAAGGAAAATTTAATCATGATCACTACTTTTTCTTTTTCTTTTCTTTGTCTTTTTTTTCTTTTTTTTTTTTTAAAATAAACGCGAAAAACGACTCTAATTAGTGGCGACAAACTGTCTTGCATCACGTTAATGTTTAGGATTTAACTCTACGGTAAATTGTCTTAACGATTGAAATCGTAAATTCTTGTTGCGATATATTTTTCGGCATTTTGTTGAAATCACATCAGAATAAGAAATTACAGAGTCACCCGTTAAGAATACGATCTGACTGGCTGCCGCATACAACCAGTAAACTGATAACAAGATCGCTAGGTAATGAAATAAATGCCACTATTAATATTGTATACAGCTAAATGTATCCTAAACAACCTACTCGCGATCCCGAGACGTGTTCACTTACGCGGGGTAAGGTTGCGTACCAGGGGCCCGTTTCTCGAAAGTTCCAGTAACTTTTTGGACCCGGCCGGAGCTAATTTTAAAAATCTATAGTACGTTGGCATAGTTCTTAGCCCGCATATCAGCCCGACTATTTTTTATCAACTTAGAATTTTATTGCTCAACTTTGAAAACAAACAAAAATTGGGTCTTTAATGTAAACATCGCGCACACAAAACACAAGTAGCTTTCCGGGCCCGAAAAGTTATCGGGACTTTAGAAACGTGCCCCAGAGCCGAACTACAAAAAGATGTTAAGACTGAGAATTGATTCAAATGCCACTGTTGTATATATAGTTAAATTTATCTTAAACAACCTGCTCGCGTCATAAAGGTGGTCGCTGAAAGAATATCTATATACAATGCTTCGCGGAGAAGTGATTCGAAAAGGACTATGATCAGTTCATAAAGGTCGCTGATGGGAAAAGATCGCTTAACGACATTTACCTTTTCTCGAATGTTTACCTACACACAAACTATTTATCCCACAGTACTATATAATTCATTTGCCTTTTAAATACAGCGTCTGAAAGAGAATTGGTGCAAACGGGCTTTCACAAAGATGGTTCCTGAATTGACGGGAGATAGTAGCTTCGCGAGCGGCTCGGAAAGAATACACTGTAGCTCGAATATCTACACACCGTACTCACATATAAACTGTGCACCAGTGTCATACCATCCGTAAAAACATAATTGTTACCTGTATGTTGAGTTGCAAAGTTGGTTAACTTCTCCTCATAATGACTTCTTCCGAAGACTTATGCTTAATTAGAATATGCCATCATCACATTCAATTGATAACACAATAGCGTTCATCAGTTGATATCAGCGGGCTGCAGCGAAGATAAACGGTAAATGAAGCACCTTTCGTAATAACTGTTTCAAGTCTGGGTGACAAGTTCAAGACTAAAATGAAATGTGTTTGTATGAAGCATTGCAGTTCTTTGTAGGAATACAACTCGAATATCACGCTGTCGATAATGAGAAGTTGCTCCCGCATAGTTTCAACATACAAGAATGTTGCTAGGCTATACTGTGTTTTGTTTTAGAAGCTATCCACATGCAAATATGAGATTCAGTATATTTTACCATGATTACCACGAAAACAAAAGCAGTTTTATATACCTTCACTTAGCTTAAGTTCGAGACGAAAAGCAATGAGTAAAAAAGTTGTGATGGCAAACTGTGCTTTTCAAAATAAACTTGCAAAGAGAAAAATGTACTTTTTTGCATAAAAGTGACGAACTATCATCCCACAATAACCCTGATAAAAAGTAGGATCATTTCTTCAAACCTTTTTACCGAGTTTTTACCAGTGAGGGCGTTATACGTAGAACATTAAATGGTTAACATGGTTGACATGAAAATTTATTTAAATCAGATATCCAAAGAAAACCACTCAAGTCTATTAACACCAATGTATTAATGTGTTATTAAATAAAACTTTGGCACTAGTCGCAAACCTGAGTGTTTTTTTTTTCTTTTTTTGTTTGCCCACGTGGGCGTCAATAAGCTAAGCAACATTTTATGAACACAGTAAGAATGCCTTATTGTACTGTTTTAAGCAGTTTGATACAAATTCCCTCTTCTTTTTGTACTGCATTCATTGCGGCTTCTGAAATAATTATCCCTTTATGATTTTAGATTGTGGATGCGTGACTTTCTAGAACAAAATTGCATACAAAACAATAGAAAATACACAGTGTCTCTTCCCGTCTACTGCTGCCAGATCGAATTGGAATCAGTTAGAAATGGTAGTTTTTAAGGAGTGATGACAACTGAAGTACTGGGAAAAAACCGTCAAAACAAGGACGAAAACCAACAACGAACTCAACCCACATTTAAAACCTTCTAACGGTGCCAAGTCCGGGATTCGAACCCCGGTCACAAAAATGGTGGGAGGAGAGTACTCTCACCACAGCACCTTCGCTGCTCAAGCGTTTAGCATGTTTGATGGAAGGTTCTTCCTTCGAGTTTTGTTGAGGCAAATTGGACACTTCAATTTAATCCACAATGCCTCTCACAACTCTCTCAACGTCTTTTTTTTCATCTGCACCTAATTCTCATACCAAAACGGCTCAAAATTCTAACTCCTTGTGGCAGCATACTTTCACAGTTGATAAAGGGGGGTTACCAAGTCGTGGGAGCTCGAGTGGGAGTGGGCTTGTAAAGTGCAGTCCGAAACCACTCCGTTAGGACACCACTCTATTATTGGCAGTTGACTTAGCCCAAAAGGGACCAAAACTCATATAGACCTAACATCTGTAATACAGTCACCTCCATAATACGGACACTCGTCAATGTCCCTTCGAAAAGACGGTCTACCACAGGTTTACTATCCTCTCTTTGTGTGGTGAGTGTGGAGAGCTGTGCATTTATAATTATACTAATGGCTGTTAATATCAGTTTTTATTATAATTTTAATGCTATATTCACCGCGCAACCCGGTGAATATACCATGTCAAGGCACCGCTGCATACTAAGCTAAGTTACCTTTTTCTTGTGTTGTTTGTCGAGTTTTAACACCATTTTTTAGTTTTTGCTGTCCCCATCTCATATAATTACACTTAAACAATTATTCGCCTTCGGCGAATAATTGTTAAATGGAACTAACAAGGCTCACGAAAGCGATGGTTTCAAAATAACGGTCGTTCGCGAGTCCGTCCGCCAGCCTTAAAACGCTAATGTAAACACAGAAAAACAAAGCAAAAGAACTTCATAGGTTTAAAAACCCTGAACCAATTTCGCCATTATAAATGCACAGCATATCGCACAAAAATGGTAAGCCTGTGAATCTACAAATGAATTTTTTGACATCGAATTCACATTTGTCAATGTGATGAGCTGATCATGCCCACTTGGAAAAGAAACAGAAAGGTGCCATGGAGAAAATTTTCACACGTCATTGACTGTAAAACATGTTTTCTGTTTATAGTTAGCAAGAATTGAATTTTGGGAGCGTGAGAAACCCGTGGAAACCCGAAGCGAAAGACGAATGATTTCATAGCTGTTTCTAGTTCTCTTAAATATAAGCTTTCACGAGTGGCCATAACGCCTGGAAACAAAGAAAAAACGTTGTCTTCTTTTAACTCTGTATTTCTAAGGTTTTCTTTTCTCTGCTTCATAAGTTTATGGCAATTGACTTTCAACTAATCGTTTATTTCATTAGATGATTTATACCGGACTTAGTCTTTTTAAGTAGAGACGTTGTCGCGAGTTTCGACGCCATTTTCTCGGTCAGGCGAAAACGCCGAGAAAATTCAGCGCTTGACTATGGTAGTCCGATGCCATAAAATTTCAATTACAATTGAGTTCTGAAAAACATTATTAAGAACAAACTTTAGAAACTATAGCTACAGTTTGTAGGCGTACAAAGGATATTCACTGGCCATTAAGGGATGGAGGGAAGCCCTGAGCAGGGTTAGAAAGTGCCTAATGGTGTTTTGGATTTTCCATTTATTTGACCACATTTCTCTCCCGCAGCGTGTCATTCCTTCCCAAGTCGAAGTGTAAAATTAGAACACAAATGTTTGAAAACTCAGGGTTTGCGGAATCTCCGTTTTGGCAATTTACAGTGCAAATTGTAAGAAGGTCACTTCTCGTTGAATTCTCATCGCCTGCCGGGTGAGGAAATGGTGTCCCAAATCGCGCTAAAAAAGGAACACATCGTGTAATTTTCTGTGTTTCCGTATAATTTATTTACACAAATAAGGGGCCATTAGGAACCACATGTCATTCTTTTTTTAATACAAAGGGGGCTAGTTCTGTTCGGTAATCAATTTTCATTGTCGTGCGATTTCATTAAGCCGGGATAGACCATTAAGTTATTAAACCGTAAATGCCAATTACAAAGTAATACAATAACAATTATCGTAAGTACGGACTTGCACTAATGAGCAGGAAATTTCAATTGCGACTTAATTGACAACTAAATGATTCGAATTGGAAAACACCGAAGATTTGCGTACTGCGTTCGATTAAAAAAAAGCCGACAGGAGCTTTCATGCAGAACTCGCGTCCATCTATGCAGTTCTTATAACGGCCAAGTGTCCGCCATAACAATAACTGAAAGTTAACCGTACGTAGAATCAGCGCTTAGCCCTATGTTGTGTAGAGGAGTTCTTAGACCTTAATACTATATTCAGCGCTCTTCATTCGGCAAAACCCCTGCCGACAAAACGCGCGATCTATCGTCTCTCAGCAACTAGACGTTGACGAGAATACCAATCAGATTTTGTGTATCTGCATTAGACCACGGTTAATGGACAAAAAAAATCATTTAGTGTATTTTCAGAAAATAAGGAAGCAAATCATTTATGTACAAGTTACCTCCATTTCTTTCAGAAAATAGAGAACGCAAGGATGCCGGTAACGAGTTTGCAGTGTTTAACTCCTCAACCTTCTCAACACTAGAACGGTAGAAATTTAATATTGTAATTACTTTTCGTACTGATTTTTTTTGTATTTTCGACATTTTTCCAAAAACTTCAGATCACGTTTTCAAACATTTTCAATGGTGTCCAAGAATTTCCAAGAAAGATCACGCTCAATTGTAACAATTCCTTAAATTTGACAATCAGAATTTATGACACGAAGGTTGTATGTTAAATTCTGTGTGTCAGATAGATTACATATATTACATTACACATAAACACTTTTCATTATACTCAGGTACTCGGCCTGACAGACTACCGAAGGAAACACGAAAATGTCTTGACTATATACAAACAAATTGCAGTTCATTTATCATTTGTATTCGGATAGCTTGTTGAAAGACGTGTCGTCAACGGACGGTATCTCAACCGTGTGTTCACTCTCGAGCTTTTTTACATGCCAACCACTGGGGTTTGACGCATAACAAAACTTTATTGATTTGGCACTGGCATTTGATTAATTCAATTGCCGCAAGGCGATGGAGCGGTCCGGCACTGTGAACCTCACCATTATACCATGCAGCCGGGCTCTAAATACATCTTACTAGTCGTATTGTCGTCGTCGTCGTCGTCGTCGTCGTCGTCGTCGTCGTCGTCGTCATCACTGTCACAGCCATCACACGATGTTTTCAGCCGTGTCTTCACTCAGATTTGCCGCTAGTTTACTATTTTCGCAGGCTCTTACAACAAGCGAGGAGTGCGAACGCCCCTTTCGGAATAAGGATTTTAACGCAGTCTTAAAATCTCGCCTGAAGAAGGTATACAAAATTGGATTGACGATAGAAGATGCGTACCTAACGAGAACAAAGACTTGGGACGGAATAAGCAGTTCATTACCGTTCTTGTACACCTTGTGCAGCAGCATCAAAATAAACCATGGCAACCAACAGACCAGGTATACCGTTGCCATAGAAGCGAATAGGATCAGGCATCTTTTTTCGAGTTTAGCTTGTCGACTGAGGTGTGGCTTTGAGAGAGCTTTGCTTTTTATTTTGCCTTGATTGGAAATCCACTTGAAAATAACCACAAAAGCGTAGATCATGAATGAATAAGGCAGCAGGAAAACAGCAATGAGGCAAAATATGACATGTCCCAGGTACAACTTCTCTTGGGTGTCTTTATCCTCCATGTTCATCCAAGCAAAGGGAATGAAAGCCACAATGACAGACACCGCCCATATAACTTTCAGCACTGCCTTGACCGTCTTCCTGCTAATCAGTCGATGTGTCACTGGCCAGATTATCGACAGGTATTTCTCGGTTGTGGCAACAAGAATGTGATAGCAAGCGGATATGGCGGTTAGATTGTTAAGAACCCACACCAGTTGACCCAAGTAAGATCTCACCTCAGAGGATGTGACAACCGGTGTGAACGCAACGATAATGAACAGAGGAATGTTGATCGCTCCACTCATGAAGTCACAGACTGCCAGGCTGAAGAGGACGTAGTTTGGCGGCGTTCGGAGCTGTTTCTTTCTGGCAAATAAAATCAAAACCAAGCCGTTTGTGATGATGATCAACAGCGCCATAGGAACCAGTTCACCGATCGCTTCAGCGTCGACGTTTGTAGCTCGGACCAGGGCTGGCGGAACACCTCGTGAACTTGTGTTGTTGGCCATCTTGACTTCTGCTACGATTACGTCCTTTCTCGTGGTTCACTTGTGAACCTGAAAGAGTCGGAAGCGAAGTAAACCTGCATCAATCACACTTCCACGTTATCAAAGTGAAAGAACCTCATTGGCATAAAGAGAAAGGTGTTAATCTCTAAACGCATGCAAATTTATTTTCAAATCTATCGATTGCTTTTGTCTCCTATTGCTATTTCGAAAAACCTTAGCGCCTTAATCTTAAATCACCTTTTCACTCTCTGTGTTTTCCAAGTCCGAAAATACCACTAAACAAATGTCGTTTTTCATTTTGCAAACACTCCGTGAATACCAAAAGAAAGATGTGCTCAAATACTTTCAACTGAATGAAAACACTTATGGATTTCCTACGGTGACTCAGAAGTTTGAATCACCTTTTACAACCTCCACCCTTAGGTCCCTTAGCGCAGACAAGAAGTTAATACGTCAATTAAAACGTTTGAATTTGTTGGCCAAAGGATTACACATCACCCAATTCAATATAAAATTATTGCACCTACAATATCGGGAAAAAAAAGCAGATTATAATCTTTCAAATGCATTTTCCGTAACGTATTCGTTTGGACATTACGTGAAGTTATTCTGCAAAGCCAAAACCCTTGTACGGTTGCATTTTAGAATGTTGTTTACAAAGCATCGGAGGCTCAAAGAGAAATTTTCAATAAAAATCCCTCCTTTCACTGCGCTGTGTGTAAACATAATGCCCCATCTGACTAGCGATGTGCCATTTTGATCGCAAGAAAACCGGCTTAAAATTTTTAATATAACAAGTAAATTCGAATTACCTGGACCATTGTCATAAATATGTTGAAATATTTTGTCTTGCAAATAAACCGTTAAGAAATAAATACATGAAGCTGTTTAGAAAAGCACCACCGAGTTGTCTACACGTGACATTTGTATAAGTCAAACACTTTAGGCACTTTCTGAATATTTATTTCTTTTTTCACCTATCTGTTCTCTTAAAATGTTTTCAAACAATCAGAATTCTTAAAACCGCAATGCATTCTTTAGCAGGTTCCCTGTGGCGTCGTGACTTTTCTCAGGTTGTCTGTGGCGCCAGCGCGGTATTCCATCGATTAGCCACTAAGTGAGAAAACTAATAATATTGTTCTGGGATGTCTGCACAAAAGGTGAAAACCTGCTTTCTGAAGAATGTAAAAAAACAAAAGCAAAGACAAAAGTTAATCACAAACTATCGATTTGGATATATGACTTGTTTTTGCAGCACTTGCATAATGAAAAACATGCGAAAATCTGCTTATGTGCAAAATAGCAACTGATAGAAATTGAATAATTACAAACTATCGATTTGCATAGAAACGACTTGTATGGCACAAACGCAGGTGAAAACCTGCTTTGTGGAAAGTGGAAGAAAAAAACATAATTACAAGCTATCGGTTTGTGTATATACCCGCCTTTTTTCTTTGCACTCTATGATTTAAATCGCTTCCGATGCCTGCAAAAATGCAGGTGTTAACCGACCTTGTAGGAATAAACAACCTAACCCTCACATTATAAAATCATCCAGGGTTTAATTTTTGCGTCTTTTACGCTTACATCACTAAGAAAAAGATCCCGCAAAACATTGTTCCTCACAGAGAACGTAAAAACTTACTGGACTTAATATGTCATAAATGAATACTACTTATCGATTACCAGTTGCAAACATTGCGATAAGTAAATTTAAGAACAACCTGTCCGTGTAAAATCTTACGGTAAACGCCTTTTAATTGGGAAAGCTTAAGATATTTTACAACTCAGTTCATAAAATCGAGTCGTAAATGGGCATGATAAGATTGGACGGAATAATCAGTTTTGGGGGGTGGGGGGCAGGGGATTCAAACGTCCCGCTTTCCGTAGCCTTTAATTCCTGTTCTCGTCCAATCCTTGCCCTTTTTCTGTTTGCAGCATGGCCGAGTGGTTAAGGACGCTGGAATTCATCTCGGTCGCCCCGGGTTTAAATCCCGCTCTAACAACTAGCTGGAGCTGTTTCACGGTAGTCCCGAGTTCAACTCCTCGGCCTCGCCTGTAGATAGCCAACTGGTCTGTCTCCGGTCAGCTGGGATGCTTACTTGTGTTTGTTCAATTTTTTATTTATTTCTAGATATTTGTTTTATATACACGGCCCCCCAAGCCTATGGCTTTAACAAACACTGTGTATAAATAAACCCTTTTTTTTGTCCTGCGTTTTCGGATTCCAGCATTTTGTCTCGCTTTCATGCAGAGTACAATACAGCTGACAATTGCGACGCTGCACTTTCCACGGAGATTCGATTCTCATGATCAGGAGTCTCTGTCTTTCTGGATTTGGTCAGTATTTTTCAAATTGATTAACTATCGTGTCACGAAAAAGATTTGTGAAGCCGTAGCTAGCTTATACCTCGTTGATTGCGAAAATAATGCATTAGGAGCGAGAAAAGTGACTTACAAACCAAATGGTGTGTTGAGCCGGATGTCAGTCTGATCTCTTTGTGACAAACAAGATGAACTGCGTAATTGTGCTCCGTGGTCGTGTGCCAAACGACCCAATATGGTCCAAAATAAAACGAAAAGTGCGGCAACCACGAGATCTCCTCCGTGGGACGGTTATTCCCAATGCGCACATTTAAGGACACACAAGACTTAATACGTTAGTTTATTACTTTCCTTCTCCCCACATTCAAGGATATTAAACTCTTGTTTACACGTTAGATGTCATTGTCCTCCTTACTACGGAATTTTTGACAATGTTTTGTTTTTCTAAGATCTTTTATCGAGGGAGAAATGTCACTCTTCTTTACTAGAGCATCTGCTCCAGTAGTTCAGTATGCTAACAATGTGGATAAACGTGGTTTTTTTGGTAATTTTTAACGCCACGACAATTTTCACCGCGCACGCCCCCCAAAGCAGTCTATCAAATATAGGGTGTCCTTGCATAGAAAATCAGATTGCAAGATCAATTCTTTATGTTCTCGGTTCTGCCAGACGGAGAAAGATTATTTTGTGCCTTACAAGTGCCCTACCCATAATATCCGCCTTATTTTCCCCCAACTGTCAACCCCTCCAGCAGCTTACAACAGAATTTCAAGTTCATTTTCTGTAGCAGATAGTTTAAAATGTCCTCAAATTCTTACGCTAGGTACAAACTCTACATTTACCAGCTGCCGTAGCTTATGTTAATTTGTGGCTAGTTGCGCATTTCTCTTCTGTCTGTAGCTCGTATATTTTCCACTGATTCCATAAGTATTTAGAATACCCACATAAATGACTGCCTCTACCAATGGCCAATCAGCAACGGGATGGATGATTTCCACTTACTAGTTATTTCCAGCAATGAAAGTTCACTTAATGAAAGAATATCGTGTGGAAATTGTATCGACACTCTCATTGGCATATATGAACGGTCGTTCAAAAATGACAGACAGCAGCAATAAAGTAACCCAGAGGGCCTTAACGGGGATAACCGTTTGCCGTAAAACGGCCAAAAATTCAGTGGTTAGGCGTAAAAAGGTAACCGCAAAAAATTTTTCTTGCTACGATTTGCCATTTTGAAAGTGTTAAATCTCTTTTTAAGACTGTTATGTTTCTTGTCTCATGTTCAATGTGGCCACGAAGGCTACATACTCTGCCCTGGTACCAAAAAGAAAAGCAGTTGGCCCAGGCCCCTTTGGACTTGTCTTCTGTATGACTCCATCCCAGAATGGTACTATGACCTTAAATGTGTTCAACTTTTCAAAACAATGGTAATTAATTTTTAAGATTTCTGTTAACCCTATTCTGACTATGGACGTTTATAACTCTTTTAATAAGAAAGCTATACCCACCAAACTCGGTGACTTTTCCTAAAATTTAACTGGAAACAATTTGGCGTAGCAAGTGCTCGTCCGTCAAGCATGACATTACCATGTCAATCACTTTTTGACAGGCTGCTTTTACAGAATTTCAAATTTTCTCTTTTTCATTGAAAAATTATACCTCTTCTGAAGTAAACTCCACATTTTAATATCGTTTTCGTGTTCCTTTATTGATTTTGGCCACTTATTAGTCAGTTTTGGCATATTTCAAAGGTTCTGTAAAATCAAGAAATCCAAGATGGCCGCCGTTTAAGAACCTGACCTAGTTGTTACGTCATATGACGCCACCAGCTTATGTTGCGGACCTCAAAGAAAACCTTTTTGGACATACTATCTTCCCTACAATTCGTTGTCATAGCTTTAATATTCTTGGAGTTAAGAGGTGGGGACCAAATCAGCCCCCCACCCCTCCCCCCACCCTCCCCGGTCCCAGAAGACCAGAAAAAGACCGGATAGGATTAACCGTAACGGAAGGAAATTAACCGTTAGTCTTAAAAAAGCCAACAATTTAACCGTTAACCGTGAGAGCCACCACCGCATTGAGACCTTCAACTCAAGGTTTCAACTTTCAAAGAAGAACAGAAAATGAGAATACTCGTGCGTTACTGAAAACAATTCCAAGTTGAGACGAAAAAGCTAACGCGACTGGCAAACTTTGATTTATGCTGTTGAATTTAGCTAAAAAAGGCAAACATTTTGCGCACAGTTTTCGCCCTTCGTGAAATGCGTGGCACTTATTTGTTCGAAAACTAACCTCTAAGAAACATACACTTAACTAAAATATTCCTCCAGAAAATATCAGTAGTCTTTCTAAACTGTAAAATTTTGATTCCTCAAATCCCCTAAATTTACTACCTTGAAAAAAAAAAAGTCCCGCAGCAATCTCATGTTATACGATAAGTCCATACCTTGAAAACACAATGGAAAATTGCGTTCAACTGGCTCAGCATCTAGTGAGTCTTGTCCTTTCCAAAATATTAATGATAGAAATTAAGGGTAAACATTAAAAGAGCATGACGTAATTTCGACTTTAAAATTATCATTTACCAAAAACTGTCCGGAAAAATACAGGTTAAAACTTTTTTAAATGGTCATGTGTTACCTATCGAAAACATGCAGAACCAATTTCCTCAGTATCACAGTACCAGTGAAAAGAAGATCTTCAAGCTATTAAAGTTACATCAATTTGAATGTGGTCATGTTTACTTTTGTCGCCTACAGCCTCAAATTAGTTAAAACCACCTACAATAGATCGTAATACCAAGGGTGATTTCCTCTGTCGCATAATTTTAACGTACGAACGGGGTTCATTAAATTTAACTGCCTTTACGTGCGTATATTTATCAAATTTAGAGACTTTGTGTGCGTCTTGCTTAGAGCTAAAACATTCTACAGCGCCTCTACGTTATCTCAACTCATTCAATTGTTGTCTTGTGGTTTATTTACGTGCATAAAGCTAATGAAATCTTCGTCTTTGCACAGGAAAAAAATCATAACTTGGGGTGAAGATCTGATTATTGAATTCCTATGTAATTTTAGAGTGACGTTTAGACTTGCTCCAAGTCGACCTCTTCGCTTGATATTAATTTACCCCATGTTTTGCGAATAAAGCGGACGAAGCAAGCTACAATGAGGTAGCGAAGTCGCTTGAGGTCGGGCCTACTAACCTGATAAAAATTAAAGGACTTGGGAAAGTCTAAGTGACGTTGTGATCTGATGGGAAAATTAAAAACTCTTATTACTGACAAAAACGGTAAGAGCCAGTCAATTTAGCCACACCAATCCGAAAAAATATTAAAACAGTGCATGAAATTCAAAACACCCAAAGGTTTCATATTTCACTAAAACCTTTTACTTTGCAGCCAACCTATCCAGCCAATGAAAGCACTGACAGCCGTTTTGATTAATGTCTAAATTAATGCGGCCTTGACTTTAAAGTTATTGTTTACAACTGTGCCTATGTCAGCCATTTTTTTCTTTTTGGTGAACTATCACCTCTTGAGGGTTTTCTACTTAATTTCGGGTTTTTCTTTTGAATAAAGAAATATCTGTGCATTAAAGAAGTAATTAGTTCCAAGTTAGCATGTGTTTTATTCCATGAATATTAACAAGAAAAACGAGTTAGAAAGAGGATCTTAGGCTATATTCACACGGAACGGTTCCTATATGGCTCCGGCAAATTGACTGTATTCCATGAGCACGAGATAGATCTGACGTGGCTATAATCTCTTTGGATGGCGTGCGTTTCTCGAAAGCCTGAAACTTCTCGGGCCGATTTTGAACATGATAATTCACCCTGTATCCTGAAAATAAAGAAGTTGCTAAGCATCAAACTTTCCCATAAGCTATACATTTCTTACCTTGAAGACATGTTAAATAACAGCTTTGTTGAATGAGTGGATCAAATTGTTATAAATGGCTTTTCGGGACCGAAATGTTTTCAGGGCTTTCGAGAAGCTCGCCCCGGGACTGGACGGGACTGGGTCTGTTCACTCGGTACCGTTCCTTGTTCACACAGGACCGGTCCGGTACTGATTCAACGCGAGCACATCAGCTGCTTCTATCAGTTACCGTATTTACTCGAAAGAGCGCCACCCTAGAATAAGCGCCACCCCCGAATGAGCGCCGCATTTAGGAGCAAAAATGTTAATGAGCGCCGCCCCCGAATAAGCACCCCATCCTTGCAGCAACAATGCGGCGCTTTTTGATTTTTGATACGGCTAATGCTGAAATGCTACTACGGCTGAAATGTTATTGCTGTTACTGTTATTTATTTGGATGTGGAAAGGGATATAGACCTTTAAGGAGGCTTGCAACAGTTTTTTTGGGCCTTGGGGTGTATCTTTTAAAGTCAAAATTTCGCATAGAAGGTAAACTTCGATTTCCTTGATACTACACCACCTTTTCAACATATGATCAAAGTTTATTTTCTCACTGGTTTGCTAGCAACAGCTGTCACCATAGCAACGGTAATGGACAACCCCTCATTTTAAATAATGTCGAATATCTCGAAAACTAGTCAGACACCTTGTGACGAAACTTGAACTGTTTGAACTACTCAACCTACACAACTTGTATGCGAAATTAGGGAAAAATCTGTAAGAGCGTTTTCATGTAAATCATGATTCATTTTTTACGGGCTGATTTTGGTCATTCCTGCAATTTTCTCCAATATTTCAAGAAAGATAAAACTTAACACTTTCTCTTTTCAGTTGAAGGATCTTTTATGATATCAAAACATTCTTAATGTACATTGAGCTTTCTAGGTGGCTGCGATTTTAAGATATTTATATTTAATAACTGCTAAAATGTAGCACAAATCAGCCAAAAAGTTTGTAATTTGCATAAATAGAAATATTTCTAAATTGCCCTTTACAGATTTTTCTCTTAAACTGATTGCCGTTAGAATAATAATTCTTTTTGATGTTCCAGTGAGTTTTAGGCTGCATAAACATTTCTGTAATTAGATAAGAAGGCTGAATCTCGGTCAAGTTTCAGTCGTTATTAACTTTCAACGAGCAACAGCTTTATTTTGTTTTTCCTGGTCTATTTCACGGTTATTCACGTGCAATTAATATTTATACACGCTGCGCTTGTGTCCTCTCGTGCGCTTATAATTCCTTCTCATAATAAAAAATTTATATATATTTGTCTTCTGACCTTGTTTCTCTTCATTTTTCGGCTCCAGTGTAATTAAATCCGTAATTAAAAATGCTAAAACGTCAGTCAGTATTTAAAGAATAATGGTTAAGAGTCTCCAGGAAGAAGCTCAGAAGACGAAATTTTTTTATTATTATGAGAAGGAATTATAAATGCACGAGAGGACACGAGCGCAGCGTGTATAAATATTCATTGCACGTGAATAACCGTGAAATAGACCAGGAAAAACAAAATAAAACTGTTGCTCGTTGAAAGTTAATAACGACTGAAACTTGACCGAGATTCAGCCTTCTTATCTAATAACAGAAATGTTTATTCAGCCTAAAACTCACTGGAACATCAAAAAGAATTATTATTCTAACGGCAATCAGTTTAAGAGAGAAAACTGTAAGGGCAATTTAGAAATATTTCTATTTATGCAAATTACGAACTTTTTGGTTGATTTGTGCTGCATTTTAGCGGTTTTTAAATATAAATATCTTAAAATCGCAGCCACCTAGGAAGCTCAATGTGCATTAAGAATGTTTTGATATCATAAAAGATCCTTCAACTGAAAAGAGAAAGTGTTAAGTTTTATCTTTCTTGAAATATTGGAGAAAATTACAGGAATGACCAAAATCAGCCCGTAAAAAATGAATCATGATTTACATGAAAACGCTCTTACAGATTTTTCCCTAATTTCGCATACAAGTTGTGTAGGTTGAGTAGTTCAAACAGTTCAAGTTTCGTCATAAAGTGTCTGACTAGTTTTCGAGATATTCGACATTATTTACAATGAGGGGTTGTCCATTACCGTTGCTATGGTGACAGCTGTTGCTAGGAAACCAGCGAGAAAATAAACTTTGATCATATCTTGAAAAGGTGGTTTAGTATTAAGGAAATCGAAGTTTACCTTCTTTGTGAAATTTTGACTTCAAAAGATTCACTCCAAGGCCAAAAAAACTGTTGCGAGCCTCCATAAAGCTAACTTTTTATTTCTTCTTTACTATGCTATTGTTATGAACAAAATAGAAATAAAGAATGATTGTAGGCAGTTTTAAATAAGCGCCGCCCCCGAATAAGCGCCTCACCGACAATTCGAAAAATTAAATAAGCGCCGCGGCGCTCTTTCGAGTAAATACGGTAAGCATGCGCAGAATGTATGAAGCAGTTTGAAAATGGCGCTATTGGAAACAATACGTACCGGACCCAGGTTTTAACATGATACCGATCCAACCTGAGACCGAAACGGTTCCAATTGGACATACTTTTTTGCAGGTCCAAAAATCGGACCTCAACCGGACCAGATCGATCAGTAGGCGGTACGGATAGAAGGTCCTGTGTGAACAGAAGGCATGTTGTTTCGAGAAAGGTTATCAGATAGTAGGGTACGTTCGGATTGGCTGACGAAGAGAGGGTATTTAGCGTGGTGTTGCTTGCCTGAGAAGTGATATTCCACTGATGCAATAGCGTTTGTTGAATTGTTTGTTTGTTACTTGTGGATAGAAATAAAATTAATCACAATCAGCTTTCATTTGCAGCGAAAATTACAGACATTTCATTGACAAGGAATACAAGTATCTAGAGTGCTGCAGGGTCTTGTTCAGTTTTTAATCAGAATTTAACGACATTTAGGTGAATAAACTGTTACAATCGTACCAGAAATTAAATAAACAAGGCTACCGTCGAAAACATGTATTTCATCGGTTAAGAACAGCGCCAATATCTAGAACAAAGACGCTGATAAGTTCCTTACAATAGTTGAAGCAGTATGAATATAAACGTTACTTAAAAGTTGAGCACAAATGCAAATGTCCGAAATGTTGACAGTCGAGGATCAAATACACGAACTTATTTTTAAAAGAAAGCTTGTATTCCAACTCTAACAGAAGAACTGGCAACAAAAGAAAAGAGGCAAATTAAAATAAGCCCGACATTCTTCGACCTTTGGCGAACGGCGATGACTGTCTGGCCCTTGTTAGCCTTTAACTTTGTTTGATGTCGACCACGATAAGACTGACAAGAATGTCTTCTTTCTTGTTCACAGTTCCTTGTCGCAATTAGAGACGTTTTCAGTTGTCGCCATGGTTTTGTTTGGTGCCAGCCGGCGATGTCAAACGGCCGAAGTAAGTCTATCTTAACCATAAAAGTTCATAAAGTTTCAAGGCTCCACATTTTGCACCATACTTTGTAAGGATGTTTACTTTCTTAGCTAGGCTCAATACCTTTTCTAATAATTTACCATCGCTGATTAACCCATTAAAATCTTTCTGTCTGTACTGTTCCCTGATAAATGAGCTTCTGCGCGTCAAATATTTTAGCGTGAGGCACATCAACAAAATTTAAAACGAACATAATATGAAAAGGCTTCAAGAAGGACTGACATATGAAGAAGTTGTTTCTATGTGATAATTAACTACATGGCAAGACATAAACGTGTATCTTTCAGAGAGCATAAGTTATTAATAATTTAGTAGCCATTAATTTTTTTCTTACTTTCCATTCAGCTTCTTCGCTGGGGATTTTAAAGATTGGTTTTTTGTTTACAGAATGTAGAGCCCTCTGTGTTCTTGACACCTTATAATCGCTTCGAATTTAATAATTTTAAGTATTGGTGCCAATGATCGAAAAGTTCACCTTTCTGTATCAATTCATTCACTTTTTTTAACACTGGAAATAATTTCTTTGCCAAATTGAAAAGAAAAAAAATCGAGAAATATGCAGCTTGTATATAGAAGTGTTTCACGTTTAATAATGTGGGTGGCATTGTATTTTTTTATTTCCTGGATTTATTCAAAATGTGGGCTTTTGGTTATCGTACTTTGAAGCGTTTTATGTTCAGTATAAATTTTTCTCCTGCTCAGTTTTGACTGAATTAAATTTTCTCGAGGAATGAGTGATAAATGGAAAGGTAAACTGAACTCTTTGGCAGTGCATACATGAACCAGCTAGAATAATTAATGTACATCCTCTAAAATATTGAGCAGTGGATGCTTGAATGAAAATTTCAAAACTCAAAATTTTATCGACTTATAATACAAACCACACTGGAAGTTTTAGTCGATTAATACTATTCCCTCTTCTTTTATATCAAGTGTTAAAATAAAATCTGAAAATCAAAAGCCCGTTGGGGAGAAGCAATTCGTATTGAGTGGTTTTTGCACCTGTCGGTGGCAAAAGCAAGAAAAATTACCTTATAGCCGGATAGGGCACGAAGTGGTCACTTCAAACTTCTGTTAGTTCGACGTTTTTTTTATTTTCTTGCTAGAAAACGACAATACTATTCGCTAATCAAACGCTGATGGGGAAAGGTAATAACGATAAAAAAAATTGAGTCATGAATGAATATTACCGGAAAATATTTCAGTAACTTCAGCTCAGCCGTAATTAAATACAGTGAAGGACATAAAAAATTCTGAATAAAACAAAACCGACCAAAGATTGGAATATTAGATTTTTTTATAAGTAAACTGCGGGCTTTTGAAAGCTTTCAAAATGCTTGCAAAAATAAACAGCAAAGAAAAAAATGAGTTGTTAGAGAAATATTATTGAAGCGTTAATACAATTGCAAGATCCTGAAATTAAACAGGAAGAATTAAGATTTAGTGTTTGTTTATTTTGTAAATTTCTTTCCCATTTAAGAAATTTAGAGATTGGTCGATCGGTTTAGATTCAACCTAAATTGATATAGTCCAAAAACATTGTACATTATTTAGCCGTAAGCCCATTTACGATAAATATGGTGTAGAATTGCTAATTCTGAAGTTATAAATGGAATGAAACGGTTTTTCTCATAAAACTTTCACCTACAAATTTCAAGTTTATTTAAAAAGAAGAAGAAAAGCCGTTCCTTAAAAATTGGTGATCGAAAGCAATACATATTTTACCTTAAACAGTGAGATCATGTCTTGACTTTTGGACAATCTTGCGTTGTAGGTAAAATCTTGCCGTGGGATCTGAAAAAAAGCTGCGAAACAAGAAATATCTGCTATACAGTTCTTTTATAGTCCTCGTCGACTAATTGCGGTTCTTCTTTGAATACGTTAATCTCCTGGAAATCCACTGGACTGATTTGCATTTCACTTATCCATCACTGGCATAAAAATAACCTTAAATGCAACCCATGCCACAAAGACCAAAGCACAATAGGCCGAACTTCGCGGACGGAACAGTGCGCTATTCATTCATGGCAGTAATTTAATGCTATTATACTGCCCAGGAACTAATTTGTGAAAAAAGTGCCTCAAAGATGAAGCCGACATAAAGGTAGCTGACAAGTATTATTATCGGGCAATTTCTTGGCTAATCTTCCAAATCACTTAAGCTTTTCTATCAGCAATCTGTCCCGTTAAAAATAAAAAGCCGATAACACCTGCAAATTGGTTCTTTTTTCCTGGATCACCAGCGATAACAAAAATGCTTTTCGATATAGTTGAAGCTTTTAAAGCTTTAATGTCTTCACACCAGATAGTAGCCATATTGTTTAAGAACGCGCGAAACAACATGGGAGAACTGCGCAGTAGCTAATTACATAAATGACCACATGACGTCACACTCACCCAATTCAATTATCAGAACAATATCGTTCATAACAATAAGGCCCCACAGGAAAGTACTTCTCAGTAGCTTTCAGTAAACTATTACCGTCATTTCACTCTGTATGGTTTCATTCACAGACTTAAACATTTAAAACTACCTTAACGTAACAGAGAACGCTAGAGATGAGTAGCTTTCATCTGAGCAGTCACAGTTCAGAAGTTCACCCGCATACTCAAAAATAGAACCCCCTTATACTTCACGGTAAAAGTTTGGCCGTCATGAGCGGTGTAGAGATGGCTGGGACAGGTCGACAAAAATTACACGCCAAAACAGCTAAAAGAAAGGAGAGAGCGACATGCACTCGCCCCATCGTCCTTCGTTTGGACCATCTGTGGTAGGGACTGCTACTGTAGAGTTGACTTCCACAGCCACTTCAGGAAATTTTTGTAGAAATTGACTTATTGCGCTGCATCATACACCACGGCCTTTCGAGACGGACGGATGCGAATAAACTTTCTGCAGCATTTCCTTTCCTCCACCCAGTTGTAAATCGGTAGCAACGAACCGTTGGGGGATCTTACATACTCCTGAGGGTGTTTCTGCCTGCGATAAACTATTTTTTTTTACACAAATTTTCCTTTTTGCTTTCCACAGTACAGATACGTTACAACTCAGTTCTGGTTTTTTCTTTCTTTTTTTAATACATGTGCGAGAGAACAACACAACACGTACTGCGATTATTCAGGGAATGGAGTTATGTGTAATTCTCTTAACAGCTACATGCCACCGAATCCAACTGGTTAAGTTCAGACCGTTTTACTCGCCACTGCAGGCCGGAGCGAATCCCCCATACATAGGCCTCTTCCTTTGAAAATAATTTGAAATCTATTTTTGGTTCAGTGTCATACTGCATGGTTAATTTAAGGACAGCACCTCATTGGTCAGTTAGAATGACGTCATGTGATTTTAGATTGTTGACGAGGAAACAACAGATTAAAATAACCTTTGCAGCGTGAGTGCGAACTAATAATAAATTTACTGTATCTACAAGCTACAGAATCCAAGCTATGCTAGGACTGTGCCAGCCGTCAGTGGCCTAAACCAGTGCGACTGAACTTTATGCATGCATAGAGTACTCTTCGATAGCTTTCGTTTGATCAATGCATACTGCACGATTTCGTTTAGTCTGTCCAAATTAACTCAAAGCCATATTACAGGCGCTCCACTTTGTTAAAAAATTGGAGGTTTCTCAAAGAGAATCCGTTCATTTCGCTACAAAAAGCTTATCACTTCAGTCTTTTATCGCATGAAGCTAATAATGAGCGTTGATTTCCAATTGAGGAATGAGCCCTGTTAGTGACCGTTGCCACAGTACATATATCTGTATTCTTTTTAATCTTTATTATTTTCCTATTATATTATGTATTTTGAATTTTTGGCTGATCGTAGAGAATAAAATAAATACAAATAACAAATAAAAATATTGAATATGTTATCAATAAATTCATGTAGATTGAGTGGCAACTTGGCCAGGTTAAGCTTTCTCGTAGCAATTTCGCGGGGACCATTTACGCAGGCGATATTAATGCGATTTTTTTCCTTCTATTTTAAGTGTGTTTCCAAATTGCTTATGTACATGAAGTGATTTTCGCTGCGATTTCATGACCAGTTGATTGATATTTCCAATAGTTCCAACACGCCTATTTCTGAATGTTTTGTTTCTAATTTCGTTTTGTTTCTGAACTGAAAAGAGACGTTTTAAGTAAGTGAGTACCAACACGATTTTACATTACTTGTAAAGGGTGATGTTTGTATATAATTTCGATAGTGGAGTAAATTTTTGCGGAGAAAATTTTTGCGGTACGTTTTCCTTTTTTTTGCGGGAACTTTTTTGCGTGAAAAAGCCCGCAAAAAGCGCGAAAATTAGAATCCGCAAAAATTTAGTGCCACACGGTAGTAAAAAGAAAACATAAGAAAAGGCGAGTGGAGGTTTGACTGTCACTTTGACAGAGGTTTTCAATTCTATTACGAAAAAAAGGCTTTTAGCTGTTGCGTTAAAACAATACAAGGAAAATGGATTCAACTGGTAATTATAACTGATACTTTAGTTACTGGTCGAAAAGCTGCTGCTATTTTTGTGTATGTTAGCCTTTAATGAGTTAAAGCGAAGCTTACGAAGGAAATGTTCCATTAAAACGGCAAACAACGAAAGTTAGGTTGACGTTCTCCTTTTACCGAAAACGTGATTCTAAATCTCTCTGTTAATGTTCTTGACACCCGGAGTACGTTTTATAATGCATGCTCAAATGGACTTTGCTCTTGCTGTTGCACACCATTTCAAAATCGCAATCAAATCGCCATGAATTTGTAGCGAAATTCGATTGTTGTTTATACAGTCGATTTGAAGACCCATTTAAAATGAACACTAAATTCCCATCAAAAATCCCCAAATTGGTTCACTTTTTCAAATTCTGGAATTCTGCTCAATACGAACGGTGCTTTTCATCCACCAGTTATATATAATTAAGGCCGATAACGGATTTTTCTCTAGACAAAACAGTAATAGCCAGAGAAATTTCAGGATCGATTGCCCAATACGCGGGGCAATTTTTGTGGGATTTTCATTCTGCGGATTGGCTTTGTTTTAGCTTTGAGGGAACAAACGTTTGCTTTTTATTTCGGCAACATTGGAAATTTCTGCTGAAATTTAACTTTTACGGTCAATTTTAGCAATTCATCCACACTCTAAAGATAATTTACTAATAAAAGGAAAGAACAACTGGATTTCCCTTTTTTTCACAATTTTTATGTAATAAGTCGTGGCCGCTCTTGTTATCAAACTGTTCTTCAAGTTTGTTTCATTATCAACAAAAGAGAGATGTGATAGGCCCTGTACGCGGGTACATTTTTGTATATCGATATTTTTTGAAGAACAACTTAATGCGTATTCATATATTCATTAGACTGTAAAATTTTCACTACATAAGCCCCACTAAAGTAAATGCTCACCTCTGAAGTTTTTCTCAGTGGTTTCCCAAAGCAGCAGACATTGCTTCCTTACAAAAAGTGACGAAAAAAGCATTGCGTGTGTCTAGCGAACAGAAGGTGTAATTTGAACGGCTCTCGTTAAGTGGGAATACGCTCTATTGCGCTGATATTAATGGAAATTTTTCTGGAAAGCCACAATTTTGACTGATCAATTTGCATTCAGATAACATGCAGTTTTCAAATGAAATGAGAACCTTTGTACGTCAATTTGACACTAGTAAAAATCAAAATCTTTGAATAAAACGGAGAGAACAATGTATAGTTCAGTTCTTCCCAAGCAAATGGATGGTAAACTGCTATTAAGCTCATTTAGCTCCTTTTGCGTCATTTTTTTGTTTGTTTTTTTGTTTTTGTTTTAGTCATCGCTTTTAATAATGGGTTAGTTTTATGTTCCCTTTCAGCAAATAAACGAAAGCTATTTTCACAGACGTTTTTGCTTGTCATTAATAGTTAATTACAAAGTAGATCGTCTGGGTTCAGAACAAGGAAGTAGTTTTTAATTCCTTTTGCAATGGGAGGTTCAACTGTGTAAGAAATGTCGACTTTTTTTTAAACTCGTCTCGAATCCCCCGCTATCTCGAACAAAGTGAATAACAAAAGGGAAAAAAAACGCTCCAAAAGCATTTTTTTCCTAAAAGCTAAAACATACTTCATCCTCAAGTAATAATGTTTGTCTGTGAGGGTGCCATACGATAGCCAACATACTATTGGACTGTTAAAAGAAAAGCTCTAAAGTAATAAGCAGTATGGATAGCCAATAGTGCTCATGGACACACAGATAGATTATTAATTTGAAGTATAGTATAGTTCAGTGTAAAATATACGAAATTTGGCAAAGTTTCGTACATAGAATGTCATGTATGAATGAAGTGCAAGGTACTTGCAATTGGTCACAATTTTAGCACTTATTTGATGAAAACGTAGAAGAATAAACCTTGCTGGCCCTAGTTTTTTCGAACAATTCTCCGTTTCCCTTGAGTGTTCGAGAAGGTGAGGGAATATTGATGTAAAGGGGCTATATCATTGATATCTTGCTCGATTTTTGGTCAATCAGTGCCAATATTGCGACAAAGTACCTGATAAACTTTGCTCATACAAAAATGCTCCTGCAATACCAACAGAAATATAATAGGCCATTTTCGAGTTCCAAAAACCCTCACTTTCAAAACGAGGCCAAGAGCAAAACTTTTCATGTGAAAATGAGTTTTCTTTGCAATGAGAAATAAAATTATTTTCGTATCAAAGACTTCGCACCTAGTGTCGTTTTGAAAAAGAGGATAGAGGCAACTCGGAAATGGCCTATTACGTCACGTGATTTCCACAAGGGAAGAGGATGCCATAGTAGAAGCAATTTTTCATTGGGCGCATGAGAACTAATAGGCGACAAAACTTACAGACATTAATGGTTACCACTAATGGTTACCCTCTGTCACGCTTAGCCTTGAATCTTACTTGATTAATACTTTATGTGAAGAAAAATTAAGTTTATAAAACTTATCAATTTTGAAAAACTTAATAACTATTTTGAAAAACCTCATGTAGGTGTCAAAGGGAAACGGGTCAACGGAAAATGGGCGAGGAAAGCTTTTCGGTGTCTTCTTATTGTAATCAATAATGTCTAAACTCACAAAAGGTGAGAACGAATTTATTTATAATTATTTTTATGCTATACATTTATTTCACGAGAGAAGTCCAGTTTAAATGGACGTACATTATATCTAGATTTACGCAAGCGTGAAAGCAGAGCTCCACATTTTTTTTTTCGCTGGTACTTATTAATTTCTGGAAATACTCTCATTGAAATCTTCAAAAAACAAACTAGAACAAGCAACGATGAACTTGCCTCCTGGTGTAGAGATCGCTCCATTTTAAAGAAGATAGCGCAAATGGGCTGGAGCTCAGGGAGGTATTTTGAAGTACTTGACCTGAGTTCATGAGCATTCGATTGTTTCTCTCACCCCAACAAGATCACGGTAATCTAGCAGTGGTAATACTAGTGTTTTAACGAGTAACTGCCTGGATTATCGTGGTAGCAAGTGCTGGGTTCGATGCATGAGCTACGCGTAATCTCTGAGCGATCTTCTTTTGTAGAACCTTAACTGACCAGCGAATAGACTCATGCTGAACACCATTCGTGGATATTTGTAATTATTTACCCTACCCAAATCGTCTTCATTAATCTCAAGCACATCTGACAATAGAAAAAACAAAAGAAAAGATTTTTAGACTTTAATATAAAAGTTTATGTGGGTCTCCACTAGTACAAGTTTTGACTTGGTGACTTTGAGGGTCTCTTAAAACTTTCACCTAGGACCATGCAAGATAGAAAAATCGAAAATTGTTAAACTTTGTCACAATAAAGGTCTTCCCAAACCATTTACAAAAATATAAGTTTCAGTTTATTTCGGTAAATATTTTACCGTCACGACGACTTTATCATTCCGATGGCTCGTGAGCGAGTAGAAACGACTTGAAAGTGTCATTTAAATCAACCGCTCGTCTTGAATTGTGAAGGCAGAAATATCAATATCAAAGCGATGTAGTATAAGTAGGATACTCCCTTGTCATGTTTGCTTTGTCAAATTTGAATTCGATCGAGACCAGAATTTTTGAGAGATTTTTAAAATTTAACCGTTTCAAGCGGCATAGTCGCACGCTAAAAAATGGCAAAATTCATTACCAAAAAAAGCACTCTGGTATACGGCTTTCGCTGCTGAGACTACACTTGTTAGAATAAGCAATCTTTCCTCTACGACTTGATGAAAAGAAATTTTTGGGTAAATGAAATGGTAAATTTTGGAAGCGCTTTATCTACACCCTATTTTCCAAGCGAAGACGACCTTTTGACCTTGACAGGCGGGAAAGTAATGACCAGCGTTTTCAAATAACACGCGCTAATTCCATTTTTTAACAATGTTTGGTACTTACTAATTAATAGAACCTCAAATAAAGTCATCATGCAGCCGAAAACAGGTTGGGTTTTCGCTCGCAAATACGTTTTTTTGGCCAACGGAAACTTTGGTTGTTAGTGATTAACATCGGCAAATTTGCATACATTTGAAACAGTTGTTTTTCACAAGAAACTCGTTTTACCTTCCTTGTTTCTAAAGCATTACCTAACTATCTATGTAGCAAATCGTACGTTAATAACCATTTTCTGTGAAGAAATGACGAGATTTCTACTAGCCGCCTATGACAACTAATGACAGCCGTCGAATATTTTTGGGTAAGTGATGGATGAATATACTGTCACGCAATACATAGTGGTCTTAAGGGTGCGTTTCTTTGGGAAAATCCAAATCCGGATTCTTGTATCCAAAAACGGATTTTGCGTTTCTTTACCTAAATCCGAAAATGGATTAATCACGGATTAGTGATCTGAAGAATCCACACTCCGAGTGGATACATCAGATCAAATCTAAATCCGGATATTTAGGATTCATGATCCGTGCGTTTCTTTGGGGGACGGATCCGAAAATAGTACATCTGTCAAGCGGTCTTTCATGCAAATTTACTGGTCTCGCCATATTTTCTCTCGATCTTGCTTGACAAAACATTCGATCGTGGAAAAAAAAAATCCAGGTGATTATTCCGTTCCGTATATTTGAAAAGTTTCCTCCAAAAAGTACGGGCAGAAGCACTGACACGTCAGAATAACTTCATTTGTGTAACATTTCTGTAATTCAGGGACCAGATTTTGCTAATTGTGAACGCAAATAGCGAGTTCACTTGAACTACTGCAGATACTTTCCTTGTTTATAAATTATTTGTATTCCATTCTAGTTGAATTCTAGGGCAGTACGAGAGAAATATCGTTCTGACATATATATTGCGTGCCTCCAGCCTGTCTTGTCATAACAAAATAATCCTTTTTCGGATTTTGCGTTTCTTTGGCGTCGAAGAATCCATATGATCTGGGATCACAAATCCGTTTTCGGATTCTCCCAAAGAAACGCACCCTTAGATTACAAAACCACATGGCCAGGCAAATGCAGACAGCTGTGGGCAGTTATGTAAGCAGCGAATCTCCAATGCCCAGGAATGGACGAGAAACAAAAGAGATGTCTAAAACTTTGCTGCTAGTGCAATGAATTGTTTTAAAATTCAAACCAGTCTTTATTGCATTTTTAAAGTACTGTAGAATGTAAAATTATCTCAAAGTTCTTAACCAAAGAAAAATAAGAGCCAAATAAAGTTACCGGGGCATTATACCTGAAGTTGCGAAATACTTCCACAATCATGATGTAACAAACATGCCTCGTGTCAAAAAATCCCGACACAAATCTTGCACGTGGGTTGAGCTTTTTGGAACGCCACCAGTCTGTCAAACCTCATAAACTACCATGGCTTTGTGTGGGTATTCGGAAATAGTTGGAGGAAGTTGTGGGGCTAGTTCAGACAACCCAGCCAATGTCCAGTGTGTTACTTACTTCTTATTAACTGAGCGCGAGGGCCGTACTGGGCGAATATTGCCCGAGGTCGTACAAGAAGGACTGAGGAAAATATTCTCCTAGTACGATCCCGACCTAGCGAGAGTTAATAACTAATAAAAAGTTTATTATATGGCTGTGCCTAATACTTTGTTACTTGAAAAGTGAGCCGTGGCGGATTGGGATAAATGAAACAGTTTACCAGAAAGCATACAGAACTCAGCAGTTCTATTCCACACAAGAAATTTATAGTGCACCCGGGGGGGGGGGGTACTCCCTTACATAAGCTATATTGGTATTGCAGCGCCAAAGGGTATGGTTTTTGGCCTTTATGGTCTGAAATAGGGTATAGATTTTGACCATTTTGGTCTGAAATAGGGTGGGGTTTGTGCACTCTGATATGGAATCTGGTAAGGTTCTTACAAAAAGCTATCTTTTTATTAATTTTCTTCTCCAAAGAACTGAGGTTTGATTAACATTGGGAATTTGAAGCCCTTCTCAACTGTTTACGCAAACGAAATAGGGTTAGGGTCTGGTCTGAACTGGGGTATCAAATCTCAAGTCAGGTCTGAAATAGGGTAGGGAAAATCACATATCTTGGTCTGAGGTAGGGTAAGGGTTTCCAGAAGCGCGCCGCACACCACCACCCAAATCTTCGGGAAGTACCCCGTGGGGATATCGCACAAGAAAAAGTGAAAACTTTCAAAGAAAATGTCTCTTTTCATTTAGCTTCAAATCATTCCAACTATTTGAATCAAATGTACTTTTACATTTTCTATATTTCCACTTTACTAGCCGGGCATTAACATCGCTCATAATGCCCGTGGGCATTACGGGAAAATCTGGCCCCGAGTATTGGTCAATCACAGCGCACGTTATATATTTACAAGCTCTAGCCATATAATAAAATTGGGGAATGCAGTAAAGACATCACAGGACATCTGACAAGTTACAAGGTGTCGGATGCCTCACTAGATTCAGAAGCAAAGCTTTTGCTGGCAAGAGCAGGTAACTGTACTGTTGAAAAATTTGAGTAGTTATTGTTGTAGACTGCAAAATACTTTTTGCTGTTCGCTCTCTTTCTCTGCCTCAAAATAAGAAAAGAAAAGACAAGAAAAAGAAAACTCGCGGGGCACGAATCTTTCGAAAAAGGTTAACTCGTTTGGCGCGAAGTGCCGAAAGCGTGGATTTTCCCGCGCGAGCTACACACGTCCCGCGCGTTCGTATGATCCACCAAGAAATATGTAATGTTTTGCGCTTGGTCTATAGCTTGGATACAACTGTACATGCCGCCACCAGGAGTTGTAAAATCTTGCCTACAGGCCAAATAACACGGAAAACATTCGTGCAACTATTCGCGCAACGATGTTGCGCTTATTATCACCTCCGCGTCGCGTGCTCAGGTTGCAGAAAGTTGCTTCTACTTTTCGAAAAATAAAGATTTGTTGTGTGTATAGGTGAGAACACTCTCAACTTGTAACGCATCCTTGTTGCGCGACACGTTGCACGAAAATCTTGCCGGTATTACGAAAGCGAAATAATGAAATTACTCCTGGTATCCACATTTGTTATCACCTGGGGCGCAACACCCCCTCTCTCCATAGATAAGTGAGGGGTAAACGAAGTTCTGCACTGCCCAAATTAAAAATTCTGTTAAAATACCCGCCCGTTACAATGAGACATATTTGGCAGCTAGGGTGGGTGAATACTTCCACGGGATATATTCCTTTTGACCTAAATGAAGACAGGAAAACTCAAAGTACCTTGGCACAGATTCTGACGTTTGACAGTACTCGGAACTGTTTTTTTTTTTCTAATTTTTAAAGGAATTTTTGAATTCAATGAAGTTCGTTTGGGTTTAACAATATGCCCGCGACACCGGGAAAGGTTAGGAATCCGCTGGAGATCCTACAAGAAAAACTGCAGCTGTCCAAGTGAAGTGTCCGTTAAATAATTAGGTCCAATTTGCAGCAAATTATGTGGTAGGCCAGATAGTAGAGAATTACAGTGATCGATCCAAGAAGTTGCCAAGGTGTGTGCTACTATTTCGCAGTTTTTGTGTGACAGGAACTTTCTGGTAGTAACTAGATTACGTAGACGATACAAAGCTGTTTTTACAGTTAGTTCACTTGCTTGTTCATAGAAAGGGCATTTTCAAACTATACGCCAGTGTTCTTGGCTGACTATTTATATAGCAGCCGATTATAGCGGAGCCTGCGGCCAAAGCCCGCCAGCGGAGCTCCATTGCTAAGCAAATTTGGTAACCTATCGATCCGAGAAATTTTGGTTGTGACGTAATAGTCACGTGACCGTCCGTCCGTCCGTCCGTACGTACGTCCGTCCGCACAGACTCTGCGGGAGGGGGAGGGGAGTCCCAAGACAACCCGACGCGGGGATAGAGAATGCCATTTTTTCTTGGCGGGAAATCGCGCGGTGCTTTTGGGCAACCGGCGTTTTTCTTGGCGGGAAATCGCATGACCATCGTCGCTTTTGAAAAAGAGGTTTCTTTAAAGGCTTAAGCTCCTTTAGCAAAACGATTGTACGAGAGTATTGAAGTACTTGACAAAAAAAACATCTAATAGTTCAAAAGAATACTGGTAGAAGGCGAAAAAGTTTAAGTTACAAAAGCTGCCTTCAAAGGACTTCATCGCTTTGTTTTCTTCACGGCGGAGAGCTTGCCCTGTTCTGAAACATAACCGAGTAAGTGAAGTTTTTTAAACGGTCGTAAGGTACATGATTTTGAGTATTACGGTCAAAGAAATTATGTTTTGAAATGGGAATTTAATTTATGTCATTAGAAATGTGCAATTGTTGATTTTCTTGTCCGAGAAGTTTTCAATAGTAATAACTTTTTAAGCGAAGCAGTTGTCGGTTTAAAGCTATTTTATCCCAAAAGCTTCCGAAAACAGTTTTGTGCGTTCCTCTAGGTGGGTAACTTTATACAGGCTTACTTCGCATCCGCAAAACTTATGCCGGCATAATTTAAAGCGAGTTTGGTGTTTGTTTTGAATCTTGATGGTCTCTACTGAGTTAGAGAACGAAATATAACAGTTATTTAAAAAACTATAAGAGGAGCAGTTGTCGGTTCAAACCTATTATATCCGAAAGGCTTCCAAAAACAATTCTGTGCATTTCTAAAAGTGCTCAAATTTCAAACAATTTGCAGCCGCAAAACTTCTGCCATAGAGTTAAGAATGTTTGGTGTTTGTTTGTTTGTTTTCAATCCCGATGGTCTCAAGTTACAGAAAGAAATCTAAGGGTTACTTAAGTAACTATAAGCGAAGCAGTTTTGAGTTTAAAGCTATTTCCTCCGGTAAGTAATGAGTGTTCTTCAAAGCGCTCGAATTTTTTCTCGGCTGTTATAAAAGCCTACGCGACATTTCTTCGATAAGTTTATTACCAGTGCTTCGAAGCTCCCAAAACCCTTTCTTTTGGATAATCCCAGTAAAATGCCGGTGAAATGCCTGTATAAATTTTTGACCAGACTAATAGTGGCAGTTCATGTTATTTGTTAACATCCGAACGCGATGAAGATAACCCATTTAAATTTTGTTGTTGTAAATGAGCGCCGTTTGAAGTTCATTCAAGCGAACAGCCAATAATCCAAGGAGATTTGACAAACCTTGACAGTTAACTGACAGGATATGGAAACATTGCAAAAACCAAGCAAGACGGCTCGCGAGTAAAATATGCGTTGAGTTTGAGGCCCAAAAAAAAATCAAGCTGTACTTAGCCGCTAGAATGACCTTTCGAGCTTGGTTTTACAGAACAGATCCCCAAAATATTGGAGGACAATTCGAAACACTTTTGGGCTTTTTGAGAAACACTTTTCGGAAGCGAACGAGCCAAAAAAGCCCCGACATATATTTCAGAGCGAAAAGTTTCGGACTATTTTTGAGAAACGAACACCAATTTATTCCTTGGCGGCTCTGCTTTTAGGCATGGCTAAATCTATATATTATATATGTAGTCGTGGGCAGTATCGTGGAAGCCATTGAAGCACACCCGCAAGATAGTTTTTCATTACCTAGTATTCGCAACACTAAAAATGGAGTTTTCGAAAAAGGCTTAGGATGGACCGGAATATCTACGTTTGTTTATCAAGAAATGTTTTTAGGGCAAGGGGGGCCCAGCATACCCCTATGATCGATATATTTTTTTGGTTAGAATGGTTAAAAGTAAAGCCATCAGCATTAAATTTTTCACAGGCACTTCTATTTAGAAAAAGTGCCAACCAAAAAAAAAAAAAACAAAACAAAACAAAACAAAGAAAAAACAAACAAACAAAAAACAAGTCGTTCCCAGAGATGGTAGCCAGACCGCATTCCAGGAGACAAGAGCAGGAAAAAACATCGGACAGATTCTGCCGCAGGCTAACAATAAAATTTAAAAAAAAATCCAGGCATTTTATCTTATGAGGTCCTTTTAACATGTCCGGTGATCAATCCCAGCGCTTTTATATGCCCTTCCTCTCATTCCCTCCCCTCTCTGCTCTATACGTTGCAAGTTGTCGAGTACTTTCAATAGCATCCGAGCCTTTTCTGCTGCCTTGTCTTCCTGTAAGCTACCCACACTTTAAATTGAAGATCGTATGTGTAGCTCCAAAATAACACGGTAAAAGCCAGGATGGGACCTCTCTGGCTTGTAATTTAAGACCAGTGTATATTGCCTGACAGCAACGTTTTCGCGACCACCCGTTCGACGGTTGTCTCGCGCAGCCAGAAGAAATCTTGACGTTTCTTCGTTAGAAAAGAGTTATTAAGGTACGATTTGCTTTATAAATAGTTGGGTCACACTTTATTGGTCTTCTTTACCATTGTTTTGGAAAAACACTGAAGGAAGAAAACTAGGCTCGATTACCAGCCGCTGTTCGGGAAAATGAGCCCGCACTCATCCCCCCGAAATAGCGGCTGGAGGCGTCTGATTTCTATTGTTGGTTTCAGCCAATCAGGTTGCCGCCTGCAGATTTTCGTCTGGCAACATTATCGCAAAAATTATCATATGTAATCAGAGTGGAAAAGATGAATGCGGCTTTTGAGCGAGTTTTGGAGACGTTTCAAATCGAGAATTTAAAAGATTTACGGCGAGAGGCACTTGAAAAGCTAGTTAGCGGCTTAGATGTGTTCATTATTCAACCAACAGGATCGGGAAAGTCATTGAATTTTTCCGTCAGCCCCGATTGTGTTCGACACAGTAAGACCGTTCTCAAATGCGAAATCAATCGCCCTTGTGATTTCTCCTCTGGCTTCTCTTATGCAAGACCGAGTGCGGTACCTGAAGTCTGTTGGAATTAGCGCTGAGTTTATCGGCCTTTCCTCTTACTTGATCTGTTGCGTGGCGAAGAGATTTCGACGGCACGGCAATACTCGGTGAAATTCTAGAGTCCGTAGGAACACAATGTTTCGGGCGATTATTTGTTGTAAACTTTTCCTTCAATAAATGTTGAAGAGTTTTTGCATCTTCTCGGACCTTCTCAAGGCGCTTTGGAACTCGATAACAGCGTCCGTTACGGATGTAACTGTCCACGTTTACACTCGACAAATTCTGTCTCGCAAATCAGACACTTTTCCATTTAATTTAGTTCTCTTTCGAAAGTCAGTTTGTTAGCAGCCACTAAGACGCGTCCGATTTCATTTCCAGTGACATCGGAGACGCATAAATTAATTTTTTCGAATTACGTCACAGACAAGGTCAACGGGTCACGCGTCCAGCCGTCTCTTTCGGGGAGGAACAAAGACCGGACTCGAGAGAGCGGCGGAAATCGAGCCTAGGAGAAAACCGATTTTGTTGTGAAAGAAAAACGTTTCAAATTTATGCAAATTTGCCGATGTTAATCCCCTACAACCAAAGTTTGCCTTTGCCAAAAAAACGTATTTGCGAGCGAAAACCTGTCCTGTTTTCGGCTGATGACTTTATTTGAGGTTCTATTAATTAGTAAGTACCAAACATTGTGAAACTTTCCTTTAAAAAATGGAATTAGCGCGTGTTATCTGAAAACGCTGGTCATTACTTCCCCGCCTGTCAAGGCCAAAAGGTCGTCTTCGCTTGGAAAATAAGGTGTAGATAAAGCGCTCCCAAAATTTACCATTTCATTTACCCCAAAATTTTTTTCATCAAATCGTAGAGGAAAGATTGCTTATTCTAACAAGTGTAGTCTCAGCAGCGAAAACCATATACCAGAGTGCATTTTTTTGTAATGAATTTTCCCATTTTTTAGCGTGCGACTATGCCGCTCGAAACGGTTAAATTTTAGAAATCTGTTAAAAATTCTGGTTTCCACCGATTTCAAATTTGACAAAGCAAACATGACAAGGAAATATCCTACTTATGCTACATGGCTTTGATATTGATATTCCTGTCTTCACAATTCAAGACGAGCGGTTGATTTAAATGACACTTTCAAGTCGTTTTTTACTGGCTCACGAGCCATCGAAATGATAAAGTCGTCGTAACGGTAAAATATTCACCGGAATAAACTAAAACTTATATTTTTATAAATGGTTTGGGAAGACCTTTATTGTGACAAAGTTTGGCATCTTGCATGGTCCTAGGTGAAAGTTACGGATAGCCGCTGTTAATGCATAGTTAGCCAGTTTTAGAGCACTTAGATCTTCATTCAAAGCATGTTCAAGTTCATCTGCAGAGGATGTTGCGTATACAGTAAACAACACCAGCATCCGCAAAGAAAGAAACAGTAAGGTGACTTAAAAATCACTAACATAAACCTTTCCTGATGAAGAGGGCCTAATACACACCAAGGGTATATTATTCCAACAGTAAATTCGCACTCCTACAAGTCCAGAACAAGTGGACGTAACAAAGATAATTTGACGTACCAACACTGTGGATTTGTATGAAGCTGTTGTTCAGTTTGCAGACAAGGTAGCCGTATAATTTGTATTATTATTCAATTAAAATGTTTTTTTCCGTTTCTGATTGGTTGACAATCCCAAGCTAATTCCGGCTAACCAGCTAGTGCCGACCACATTTGGAAGATTTTTCTATTATTGGACGATGACGTCAATCGTCAAATAATAGAAAAATTTTTGGACGGTTCACGTCACGCAACAACGGCTTTGGTACTGCAGAGCTAGGTAGCGCGAAAGGAGGACGTTTCACCGGCATGCTTTGCGCGCTCAGTCAATTATGCGAATTTGTGTTCAAAATGGTGTTCGCGAAGTTGCCCTCCCGCCATTTTTGGTCCGTTTTCTCAGGTAAGAATCTCGCTTCAATGAGCCGCTACTACAATACCTTTTCAATTTTTGAAAACTTTAGTCTTTGTTCGTTATTTTAGCCGCGACAAAGAAGTATTTGTTCGGGAAGAGAGCTCGTAATTGTTTCACAAACATATATTACATGGATCGCTAGGTCTTTCGTTTTGCATTCGGAATGATTGGTCGGCTTACGTTTTGCTCCATTGTTCCGTTTTCCCTTAAGACCTAAAAACAAAACTCGCCTTTATGCAAAGTTAGATCATTGAACGTTCTTCAAACGCTTAGGTCGCCTAAGGTCTCCAGGTTTTAGAAAGTTACGGCGGTTTGAAATTGTGCTCGAAATAGGCGCCATTTTCACATTTTCACCGAGGAAATGCTACGATTTGAAACCTTGTAAAACCTTTGCAAAGTCATTACAGGCTGTAGCCTACATATTACCGAACCAGGGATGCTTAATAAACATTAAAAAGACATTTAGCGTGTCAAAAACTCGAGCTACTACGAAGGAAAGTTACAGAATCTAAATTTCGAACTCAGCTGGTTCACGAACACATCGCGACATTTGCCGCATATTTGACTCTGAAAACGAGAAAACGTTGAACAAGAGAACGGAAACTTGACGTACCTCAATAAAAAAAAAACTTCTTGCTTTCACTCTACAAACAATCGGGGATCTCTTGTTTGCTAAGCAATCCCTGATTTCCTTTGTGTAAAGAAACAACACAAGCCGTCTTGAGCGAAGATCTGACGGGAAACTCACGTGTCCAAGCACGCTTATTAGGTTTAGAGAAGCTACTCCACTAAAGGAATATTCGAATTGAACGTTTGAATCAATACAGTGGACATAAAGCAAGTCTGCTGTAGAGAAAGGAACGCAATTTCCATCAACAATTTCCATCGCCTCGAAGAACTCTCCACTCGCAAATGCAACAAATGAGAAGGTCACGTGATAGACGCTTTGATAATATGCTTTGACTAGGCGCGCAAAGCATGCCGGTGAAACGTCCTCCTTTGGTAGCGCGAAAATGGCTGACAGTTGGTTTGAAACGTTGAACGCCGAAAAATTGCTGAATTATTTTTAAAAATGATGAAGATAGTAAGAACACACAGAAAGCCACAAAGGGATGAATTTTTTCAGGTCGAAATTTCCTTTATTTTTTAGTTTAGCACGTTGAAATTAAAATTAGTGGCAGAATTTTTTTTTTCCATTTATTTTTTTTATTTCAAACATTACGTTATTTACAGATACAAAAGCTTTACATTTAAGACGATAAGTATACAAAACAGAAAAACTGAGGTAAATAGACAACTATGACGACTACAAAGACTAATTACGGGAAAAAAAGAAGCAGAAAAAAACAATAATAAAATAAATAAATAAAATAAAATGCCTTACGAAATTTCACCGAAAAGAGATTTAGAGTTGAATTTGAGACTTTGAACTACTTTTTTCGATAGATATTTTATCTTTTAGGAGGGCTAGGAAGGTTTCGAAGTAGTAGTGTTGTTCATCTTTCGAGGCAGTGTAGATATAGTATTTAGCAATAAGTACACAGAGGTTTAAGTCAAGTCGCAAAGGAGAGTTAATTGTAAAACCATAGATAATGTTTTTCTCGTGTAACTCAATGGAATCGTCATTTTTGACGTTCCACCACGTAGCAAACGTATTCCAGAAAGCCTGAACATTCGGACAAGAGACAAAAAGATGTCTCAGAGTTTGCGTTTGCGTGCATAGGTGACATTTATCATGATCCTTGATTTTATCCCTGTAAAGGGTGGAATTGGTTGGTAAAATATGGTGGATAATTTTGAATTGGAAGATAGAAAGTCGAATGTCTTTTGTTACTTTAAAAGGAATATCGTAGATAGCGCGTATTGTGCTATCGTCCAGGCTCAATTGCCTCATTCTTCTTTCTGCAGTCGGAGTTTCAAACTTTTTGTCTATAAGAATTTTGGTAGCCACTTTGCATGACAATTTACCGATATCTATCTTCTGGTTATGATCCGATTTGCGCTGCGCTTCGTCAGCAGAGCTTTTTAGTAAACGGATCCAACTGGCGGGTATGGCATTACATAAACCACAGTACTTAAGAAATGTTGTTTTGATTTGGAATTTAGTATAGAAATCATTAAATGTTAAGAAGTTGTTTCCACAGAAGATATCTTTGATTCGGACGACTCCCGATTCGTACCATTTTCTATAATACACGGAGAAGCCTTCAATTTTGATAAAAGAGTTGTTCCATATGATTTCATTAAATATTTGTTCTTTTGTTTCTGGAGTGTGTTGGTTAATAGTCTGCCAGATGTAAAATACGTCTTTGTAAAAGTCAATTGGAATATCTATTTTAAGCGATTTTAGGTTATAGTTGCATTCGAATAGGAAAGGTCCTCCTAAATGCTTTATATATGATAACGGTATGTGACTCCAGCATGCATTAAGATTGCTTTCATGTAATCTTCGTATCCAGGAGACTTTCAAAGCTTTGGTAATAATATCAAAGTCCGGTAGATCTAAGCCACCTTTTGTTTTTGGTCCTATCATTGTCGTGTGCTTTATTTTAGCAGGTTTACTGTTCCAAACAAAATCGGAAATGATTTGTTTTACCAAGACTGGAAAGTTTGGCGGAAAAGACAGCATTGATGTGTTATAGATGAGTTTCGATAGCCCGAGGGTTTTGAGGATAGTTATTCGGCCATACAAAGTGAGGTTTCTTGGAAGCCATATGTTAAGTATGCTTTTCATTGAAGTCAATTTTTGTTCAAAGTTTTTCTTGTAAGAGACTTCCTCGTTGTAGGTAAAGTCAATACCAAGGGAATTTATCGGTTTTGAGGGCCAAGTAATATCTGAAGGAGCTTCAGGGTTGTGTCTGAGAGCACCTAGCCACATTGCTTCGGTTTTAGATTTGTTGACTTCTAGTCCAGAAGAGAGCTGAAAAGCGTTCAGTATCTCAAACAGTTTTTCAGCTGAGGTTATGTCGGAAACGAAGGCAGTCGTGTCATCAGCATATTGCGAAATTTTAAATTCCTTGTCATGAATTTTAATACCTTTGATATATTGATTGTTTCTGATGGCATTGGCTAGGATTTCAGCGCAGAGGACAAAGAGGATACCTGATAGCGGGCACCCCTGTCTTACGCCTCTTTGCGGATGGAAAAATTCCGACGCGTAGCCATTATTAACGACACAACTGGAGATGTCGGTGTAGAAGGTTTTAACCCACTTTTGAATGTAAGGTCCCAAGTTAAACGACTGCAAGGTTTTGTTTAAGAAGTTCCAATCGAGCGAGTCAAAAGCTTTTTTGAAATCGATGAAAATGGCGAGGCCGGGAATGTTTTCTAGGGATGTTACTTTCATTATATCTTGTATAAGTCTGATGTTTTGTCCGATATATCGCCCTTGGATATACCCTGTTTGATCATCGTTTATGATTTTTGGGAGAACTTTAGATAGTCTGCTAGCTATTGCTTTAGCTGCTATTTTATAGTCTATATTGAGAAGGGATATCGGCCTCCAATTTTCCAAGTAGAGTCTATTTTTTCGTTTCTTTGGCACTACTTTAATAATGCCTTGTTTTTGGGTTATATTTAGCTTTCCGTGCGTGAAAGCATAATCGAAACTTGAAACCATCTCATCGCCTAGTAGTGGCCAGAAGTGTAGATAAAATTCTACTGAAAGGCCGTCGCTTCCTGGGCATTTGTTCTTTGCGCACTCTTTTAATGTTTTAAAACATTCTTCTTTCGTTAGGGGTTTTTCAAGATCGGTTTGTTCAGCGTCGCTTAGACGAATATGTTTTGCATCATCGAAGAAAGTTTTATCATACGACCTATCGGTTGGTACGGCGATGTAAAGATCCGTATAAAATTTTTTTTGGCATTCTAAGATCTCGTTCGCTTGTGTTATTTCTTGATCATCTTGCGTTTTGAGTCTTGCAATAAAGGAATTGGAATGTTGCCTTTTTTCTAAATTCAGGAAATATTTCGTATTTTTTTCGCCATGCTCGTGCCATCGGGTTCTACTTCTGATAATAGCACCATTAGTTCTATACTCCGCGATTTTGTTTAATTCTGATCGAAGTCGATAGAGTTCTATGATATTTTCTTTCGATCTGTTCGTTTCTAAGATTTTCATTAAGCGCTCCATGCGACCCGAAAGCTCTTTTTCAATGTTTCTGCGTTCTCTGTTTTTTCTTTTAGAGTACTGAACGCAGAAACCCCTTATTTCCATTTTGATCATGTCCCAAGCAAGGCCTTTGTCTGAAAGATAACTATACTTGTCTTTGAATTGGGGAATTTTTTCTGAAAGTTGGTCAATAAAGTTGTTGTCTTTAAGAAGAGAGTTGTTAATTTTCCAGAAACCGGGGCCTCTTCGAACATAGTCTTGGGACTGGATTGTCAGGGTGATAGCAGAGTGATCTGTTAAAGTAGAGTTTTTGATGTTCGTGTCTAAAGCGAGAGGTTTAAGATCTTCAGAAACCATCCAGTAGTCCAATCTGCATTGTACTTTAAAAGCTTTGTCTCGCCATGTGAATTGTTGTTGATTAGGGTGTTGGCACCTCCAGACATCAAGGAGTTTCAAAGAACTGCATAAATTTCTAATTTCACTAATTACGTTATTCTTCTTGTTTACGTCGGATCCGCCAATTTTATCGCAAGGTGTTAACGCGCAATTGAAATCGCCGCCGACAATCATTTTATGATCTGAGCGATGTTTAAGAATATTGAGTAAATTAGAGTAAAAATCTTTTTGATCAGTGCTATTGTTAGGGCTGTAGATGTTGCACAGCTGAAATTCAGTATCATGAACAGTTGCTTTGAGTAATAAGAATCTGCCATTCTCGTCTGCGATGATGTCATCTACATGAATGGGTAATTTAGGATTGAATAAAATCATTGTTCCTCTGGAGTGATTTGTACCGTGGCTGTAATAAACATCACCTCCCCATTCCGATTTCCAAACAGTTTCAATGCTTTTTGTGGAATACGTTTCTTGCAAAAAAATTATGTCGAATTTGTTGTTATGAAGCCATCGAAAAAGCTGCCTCCTTTTACGCGTTTGGTTTATACCTCTGACATTTAACGAGCAAAAATTAGCTACAAAAGGAGTTGTCATTTCAGATCATAAAAGGTGATACCACTATGAAATTAACTGCAAGATCAGAACAATAAGCTCCTAAGGCAATTAGCATTAGACTTTGAAAATAGATTATTACTACTTCGATTCCGGTCGATTTATCCACTTTTCGCCTCAAAAAAAGCTGAGATGCGTTTGTAAATAAGGCGAGAACATAAAACAAATAAATCATAGATAGACATATATAAAATACGAGGTAGAGCATGCCAGAAAGGTAATAGTTTTTGTAGAAGGGAAATAAATAAATAAAGCAGTTAATAAACAAACCCTAGTTTTATACGGCCGAGACCGCTGCCTCCGCTCAAAATCTGTTTCATAGCAAAATTCATCTAAAATCCTCAAGGTCTTCTTCGGAGAGGATCCTTATCGGTCGATCATCAGGCGAGCACTTCACAAAAATCTTTCCATCCAGTGTCCAAACACTAGTAAAGATTTTAGTTTTCTTCATTTGGGACGCCTTGTCAACAATGTGCCTTCTGTATGATGTAAGGTTTTCGTTGATGAAAATTATTGTATGTTATAAACATACAGAATTATTGTACAGAATTATACAGAATTATTGTATGTTATAAACTTTGCATTCTGTTACAGAACTCAATAAATACATTTTGTCTTCTTCAGAGCTCGGGAAATATTTTGAATGAATAATAAACAATTATTCAGAATTCGGCTCTCGTATGATATGAAGAATTATGCAGATCTTGGAGAGTTCGGCGGATAACACCCTTCTCGATCTGCACAATTCTTCATATTATACTCATTCTTATCCAATAATTGTTAATTATCGTCTTTGCTATTGACCTTTTAAAAGTTTGCTTAGGTAAGTAACAGGCTTTCAACTCAACCATCATTATTCAATCACCTCATATTAATACACATATGTATTATTCTATGGGCCATTGATTCTTGATATTGCTTTGATACAAAGCGGCGGGCTTTTTGTTCAACAATCATCATCAAATAAATGCCCTATTAAGTTTATGCACCTGTATACTTTTGAAGTATCGTATTTGCTATTCGCCCTCAAGGTTATTACTTAACCATTATCATCAAATAAATGCCGTATTAATCTTACTGACCTTTTTCTTTTGAATTTGAAGTATCGTGTTTTTCTTCGTCCTTAAGGTTATCAAATAAATGCCCTATTAATCCCTCGAACATGTCTACTTTTGAAGCACTTTATTTTCGTGGATTGGCAAATAAGGTTATGTCAGTTACGAGACAGGATTAATACTCGCCGGTTATCATCCAATAAACTAACGCACCTGTACTGTTGCCATGGTCTTTCAAGGTTGTTAAGTTACAAAGAAGGCTTATTGCTCAGCATTCACCATTTAATAAATGCCGAGCTAACATAACGCACACGTACACTTCTTAAATATCTCCTTTTCCATTGGCCCATGAGGTTGATAAGTTGAAGCAAGCTTATTACTCAACGATCATCTTTTGATAAATGCCGTATTCACCTCACACACCTGTATCCTCTCTTGAAGTATCTACCTTGAGATTGGCCCTTATGGCCTAATGATTTGAAGCAAGCTTATTACTCACCCTTCATCAGTTAATAAATGCCGTATAACCTCATACACCTGTGTTTTCTTTTGAAGGATCTTCCATGCAATTGGCTCCTAGGGTTGATGATTCGAAGCAGGCTCAGTACAGTCAACCATTATCATAAAATAAATGCCGTATAAATTTACACTGTTCTTTAGTATTATCACCTTCGGTTTAGGTCCTAAATGCTTTTATATATCAGAAATCGGTGGTGCTTTTCCTTCAAACCTAACTGAAAACGGGATTTCAGGTACACCATTCCAATCTCAAATGGTTTTCCAATTTTTCTTCAGTGTAAAGTGACTTTTCGTCAACAGAGGTGAGACGCTAAAATTTGATGCATTAAGTTTTTATCTTGTGTTTGACGTTGTTTTCGTTTAACTCAGTTTATGATTAAGGCTAAAATTAAGAAGAACTTACATTTCATATGACATTATTCTCCTTTCGCAATAAGTGGCGTTGGAGAGAATAATTCGAAGACGAATACCTTAGTTTTATTTGAGCCAATCGCTGTCTACATATTACTGTGAAGCGATTGAACTTCAGACATTCGGCACAACGTGTAGTAAAGAATCTCTTTCCCTTTGCCGTACTGTTGATAGCTTTACTGTGGCGTTAACCTCGCTTTTGTGATTAAATTTATCCAGTTTTTTTAATACTTTGGTATCCATCTGTATATGTGGCTTCTGTAAAGTTCCTCTAACTTTTGCTGTAAGTAAGCGACAAATATTTATTCGCTCAATTGTACCTTAAGCTTTAAACAGGACTAGAAATCGGGATACTCCCAGCCCATACCACTTTAGAGTCGTTTTGTTTATTAGTTAACACAAAACATATATAGTGATAACTTTGTCCGTTAAAACTCTTCTCACAGGGGGTGGTGGGGGGGGGGGAGGGGCAGGGATGCCAGGCCCTTTATCACTGTAAGGTTTTTATGTAATTTTTAAAGAGAATTGTTTATGAGCACCTGCCCCAAGTTTGGTGAGAGTCGGTCGTTAGGGTTTCAAGATACAACTTCATAAGTAACATTAGCTCTAGAAATTGTAATTTCTAGAGATAAAAACATTGAAATTTTCTCCTTCAATTTTAATGCACAAATATAAAATGCCGACAAAACGTGTTTCTTGATGAATTCTTTTTTATGATGTAAAAATGATTCAGGACGATAAAATTATCACTCGATAAAAATGTTTTTATTCGAAAAAAAAATTCATTGGATAATTTTATGTCACTGACGTGAACCACTAGGGAGGTTTATCGACAGAGCTCTTGACTCCTTCTCTATGTTTGTCAGTTGTTAGTCCCATAGACGTTCAGTCATTCCAGCCGTTTCTCACAAACCGTGTGGGTAGATTCAGAGTCTGATAGAACCTAAGCAGATGCGATTCGTCGGAACCAAAGCAAATGCATCTGACCTTGTTACAAGAGGCTTAAAAGCATCAAAATTGCTCACTGCGAAATGTGATGGAACCGTCCCGATCTTACTGAAAAAGGATGAGTCTAAATGGCCTGCCAATCAAGTTGACGTATCAGCAACCAGAAGAAAAAGAAAATAAGATGGCAGACCGAGTATTGCCGAAAAAAGTAATTCATTATCAAGCTGAACGAACCATGATCTCAGTCAAGGAGTACGAACACTCATGGCGTTTAAATCCAAAACGATTTTCAAATAGGAAAAGATTTATCAGAGTATAGGTATGGATCCATCACTTCATGAAAAAAACTGCAGATTTCATGAGAGAGAAAGCGGAGAGCTAAAGTCAGGTGACACTGAAGACGCAACTAGTCGGGTGATTAAAAGCGCGCAAAAGAAAGCCTTTCCCGACGAGTATACAGCACTTCAACCCAACACATCTTTTGCCTTACTCGTACGATAACCGAGAAGAACCTTCTATAGCTGTACTGTTTTTTTTTTTCGGGTAAGCTCGACTGTTTTGGTCACTGCCACGCCAAGGAGAGCGATACACCGATTAGTGGCCTGCCTTTCTCTCACATATTTCACGAGATAAATAACAAACACATAAATAACCGACCAAATACAACCACAAATATAATGTTTGAAGGCGATGAAAGTAATTGAAGACCCGAACTGGCCATGTTGTCGAGGATGTAGCAGGATTTCAATTCACTGTGAAAAACTCCTGATTTCGATGGCATAGAAAATGGCGGATATCGCTCTCGATACATGCAAAGTGTTGTGGGTGAATAGGATCCTTTAATTAGTCGCTTGGCCATCTTCTAATCAATTTTCTCACCAAGTGGCTAAACGATGGAATACCATGTTGGCAAACAGGAAACCCGGGAAAAGACACGAACCAACGTAACAGGGCACCTACTAAAGAACGCACTGCAATTTTAAGAATTCTGATTTCTTGAAAAGGTTACGAGACCAACGAAAAAAAAAATTAAAATACATATTTTCAGAAAGTGCATAAAAGCTTGGAAAAAACGGCTTGGAAAGTGAAATTTCAGTTAAAAATTTACAGTTTTAATCGTATAGGCATGCTTTTTGGCCATTTTAATGCCAAAACATGATCAACGACCTCTCGTGAGTCACGAAAACCTCTTTTGAGACATAAGAGGCATGAAGAAATGCCCTCGTGGGTATTATTTTCAACGATCTTAAAAATCAAAGGCTCTTTTTTACATGGATCATGGCATGTAGGGGAAAATGTACTACTTCCGACCGGGTATCCCCTCTAGTTGGGCATGTAACACATTTTTTCATGCCTCTCTAAACCCAAAACTGTTGGAAGCAAACTAAAGAGGAGTTCATTGAGGAAAAAATTTGGTAGGGCATGTTTCGGAAAAGTTCATGCCCGGGATGTTCTTTTGCTCAGGGACAATCGTACCGAGCGACCGGGAGAAGACTGGGTTTGAGACGAAAAAAGTTCACGCCGGGCATGAAATTTCGATTTTCATGCCCGGCATGAAAATCGAAATCTCATGCCCGGCATGACTTTTGTTCTCGTCTCAGCCCAGTCTTCTCTCGGTCGAGCCACGTTTCATGCCCGGCATGAAATCTGGCTCTACATGCCCGGCATGAAAATCGGCTTTTCATGCCCGGCATGAAAATCGACTTTGTATGGCCAGTATGAAAATTGACTCCACATGCTGGGCATGAAAACCAACTTGAAAATTGCCTGGTCTTTAAGTAAATTTTGAGTTGACACACTCAGTGGGTATAAAGTCAGTTTTCTATTCAGGTTGAAACGGCATTTCCTTCTCCACCGTCTTATCTAAATCGAAAGAAATTTGCTGACAATGAAGGATTATAAAAAATCCAGTGTTTATCAAAAGTGTAAACAATGAGATGACCCTTGAGTGACTCCTACAAATGAGCTGAAATTCTTCAAACACCCATCCCCACACTGACAAATTGTCTCTTCCAGAACCTTTACTGGCCCAAGTACTAACAATACTCAAAGTGTCAAAACGTGGACACAACAGGGGGTAGTTAGAAATCCTTTATTGTTGATTGGTTGTGGTCCAATGAAATCCTTATACAACATACCATATCCTACATATACGTCTCCTTAGAGTGTCCTCAACGATAAAAATAAGATTATCAACCTTTTCATAAGCAAGCAGAACAATTAAGAGCCCTTCACTTCAACTCGATGACCAATACCAGAAGAAGTTAGTAGTCTACTGGCAATCTATTGCTATCCACTTTCTGGGGAAAATAAGCTGCACGTGGTCCCAAGCTCAGCACAATCAACACAACTCAATTTCCCAATTTTTTACTGTTTCCTTATTTAACCTCTGATGGTTAAGAATTAACTAGTAATTTTTCATACAGGGCAGTGAGTACAGATGTAATATCGTATAATTTACACTGATCAACATCAGGCTAAGTGCATTTATTCTAAGTTCACTATTCACATCCCAGGAGGAGGGGGTACTCCTAGGAATTTTTAGTGGGGGGTGTGCTGCCAAGTTCTCCAGTGTAACTTTCCAATACATGTTTTTAGCCCTAACCTCTGAATCCATACCCATTTTCAGATCTGGTACCCAAATCAGACTTTCAGACCAAAACAGTCAACATCCATACCCATTTTCAAACCAAAAAGCCATACCCCTAGGGGTAGCAGATATCTATATAGCTTATACAGGGGGGGGGGGGTACCTTCTGTCCCCCTGGCCGGTTGGGAATCAATTGCCCCTATTTTAAAAGTAACATCTTCCCTATAGACTTATTTATTGAAAGGAACAGGGAGGTTGGAGGCAGGCTGTGGTGATGGGGGGGGGGGGGGGGAGATGCTGTGATAAATTTCAAATCTTCCAAATAAGCATCAGTGTTTCCCCTGAACCCTTGAAGGTAGTAAAGACAGTTAATTTGGTTTTGCTCATGTGGATGGATGCCAAAGAGGACTATGAGGGGAAAACATTTTTCACTGGGTCATTGCATGCAGGATGGGATATGTGACCAAGAGAAAATATTCCATGTCAGCCTCCTTTGCAAATGGTGTAATTTGGACATCATGACTGTCTGTGAGGTCAAAATGGCTAAGTATAGTGTGATAACATGGCACCATTCTTGTAAAATTACACATTATAAAAGGCCAAATTTAACCACTTTGATCTCCCCAACACAAAAATTAATTTTCACCAGAAATCCCCTTTCCCCCAATTAAAAACCATCTGATGGAAACAGACCATCATGGTCAAGAAACAGACTATGTCAGGACCTGGTTGTTTAAAGCAAGGTGGATTCCAGTAAATTATTTAACAATTATCCTGTGAAATCGCGCGGAATATCACCTGATACTTAGCCGACGAGGCCGTAGGCCGAGTTGGCTAAATCAGGGGATATTCCGCAAGATTGAGCAGGATAATTGTTTTATTATTCAACAAATTCCCATCGACTACCACTTTCAGAACGAGAAAAACTACGGCTCTATGATGAAAACGCTAAAAGCTGGCAACACATAAGCTTAATAAAAATCAAAACAGAACTTCAAGAAATCGAAGTTTACTACCGTTCACTTCAAAACACTTATTTACAAACTCATGTTTGGGAATGACAAGACAAAGTAAAAAAAAATATTGCTACCTTACCGAGAATAAGTCCTCTTCCTGTGAATTAAAATCTTTTCAACTTTAGTCTTTACAACTTTCCGTGAGCAAGTGTGCTGCTTCGTTCGCAATAGCATTTTCTTGGTTGAGTTCTCACTATGAAAATTCCAAGTCAACCTCTGGATATCTTTGTGAGCTGAAGCAAATACTTGTTGACTTTTTGAGAGCATTTAATCGTGGAAAGTTTCTTCCAGGGAGTTAAAATTTCCGGAGAACACTGCTAAAACTGCTTCGCTTTTCAAAATGGCCGCCAAACAAGCAATGAAAGAAAATCTGCAGTGCACTTCCAAATATGGTCATTTACGTATATCGCAGGATATCTGTCATGTACGGATGACAGATATTGAGGGCTTCCTTACCATATATGGACATAGTGACAATTTGTTGAATAATAATTTCACTTAACAGTTTGACTCTGGCTACTTTAAATTGCCACATGAAGTTAGCAGTGGTAACGCTTTTTAACATCAAGAGAATCAGAAAGCCTGGACAAAATTTAACCCAAGGTTAACGCTAATCGGCTTTCGAACAACCGGGCCCCCGTTCCCATTTTAATTAACAAGTGTCCATTTTAATTATAGGCAAAAAATTAAAAAAATATCAATAAATATATTTCTACTTTTTCCACCAAATGCTTAATCCACTTTAAGGAGTTACTCTAAATTCTTTTTCCATTTTCCTTTTCAATGTCTGGGTTCTTGCTTGTCCTGTTTTTTGTCTCCACCCAGGAGAATTTCCACTTCACTAGGAATTCTTTCTTCAGCTGAAAACAAGAAATTGAACATCAGGATAAATGACAACTATGTTATGACTGTTGTGGTAGCACTTAATAACACACAGAGGGCTTCCCTGGTGTTATCACACCAGGGGTTAACTGAATGGAATCACCTTAGTATCAATTGTAAAATTAATACACGTACTAACATCCTGCAGAACAACTCTTGCAATCTATTGACCACTTCATATTTTTTAGTGTCTGTGGCCTGTTGGAGGCATCATATATTTGTGAGAAGCAATTAGTAAAGAAAGTTGATCAAACATAAAAGTCATAGTCTTGATGTTGAACAAAATTCTCCCAAGTAGTACCTTAGATGTGTGGAGAACATGAATGCCTGTTGATCTTGGGGCAAATAAGTGGGTTAAATAGTGCACACAAAGGGAGTTTGTAGCACTCCTAGGTTATGATCAGGATACCTGAAGTAACTAAAAATAAATAATGCTTCCCATTGTTTGATTTTTATTTTGCCACAGGGACAGGTTGTAAAAGCAATGCATAGTAAGCAGAGATTTTTTGTCAATTTTCTTTGAAATAGCAGATGATGTCACACAGAAGGAATTGTCATTCTGACCTATCTCCACCCCATGTCTTGCCAATTAAAATTGTAAGCTCTCCCCTCAAGCGTATTCCAACCTAAAAGAAAGAATTTATCTACTTACAGTTCTATGATTTATCCTTTCCTTGATAACCCTCTTTGCTGGCCCTTCTCCCTTTTGGAGTGACAAATGTTCTGGTCTTTGTTAGCCATAAAGTCCAGGTACTGGCCTGAATAAACCTAAAAATATTTAAGTGAAACTAAACTATAATTAATGCAACCCTCAATAGAGTTATGCTAGTGTGATCATGTGGTACAATTCTTTAGGTTGTTCTTGTTAAACAATAATGAATGACCTGATTAAGGCAATATAATTTTCACTTTCACTGAGACGAAAAACGCAATAGTCACCTGAATTTTAGGATCGGGAAAACAAGGTTGCCACTCCTCAGACAAAAATCTTCCCTGAAATTTCCCGTTTTTCTATTAACCACAATCCAGTTTTCAGTGATCATGAATGACAAAAACTATTTGAAACGATGTTGCCTTTCCAACATGAATAAAACTTTGTCACGTCTGTTGACGAGCTAAGTAAAACTAAAATTCTTTGAGTTTGACTAATATCACGGCTTGATGCAAAGTCATCGTGAGCTTTACATTTAAATGCTTTACATTTACCTGAGCTTAAAAAAATCTGTTTTTCGCTTAAACTGAAATGAATTGTGTGTGTAAAACAGGTGGTCAAAGTTAGCGACCATAAGCAAACAACAGAGAAATAACATATTCCTTTTAAGTATGAGCTGCAAGTATAAAGTGAAACCAAAGCCAATAAGCTGAGTATGCAGCTGCATATGTGTCATAATATCACTGGTTTAACTACAAGACTAGTGACCAACAGAAAACAAACAATCAAACGAAAAGAAAGAGATAAACGTTTCCATAATAACCATTAATTGGAAACGTTTTGTACACATTGTTGATGGAAATAAAAAACAGTCTTCGCCGCGAAGACGAAGAAGAGCAAGTGTTAAGATTATGTACTTACCGGAGAAATAAACCGCCACCGGACAATCACAGGAGGTTATAGCTTCTCAATAACACCGTTTGCGTATCTGCAGAACGAAGATGAACCAGCTGGAAAGGTGAGACTGAAATGCCAAAGAAGCGATTACGCGAACATGAAGCAAGTGACGCCACAAATATACGCCACAAAAATTCGCCCATTTTCCGACAGCACTTCGGCCGCTTTGCTTGCCGACAAAGTCCTATACATAAACTAAAACACTTTGACGCTCGAATATTCGGGTCTCTTCGGCTGATGCGAATTCATACGCTGACGTTTTCTCGCTTTTGAACACGCAATTTATCGTCAGCAAGGTGAAAAAATTTCGTGAGCAAAAGAGCAAAACAAGAATGCATCCCAGGCGCAAAGAAATGTTACTCGACGTTTTCAGCCTTCCCTCCCGTTTAACTAACTGGTAAGTTTGTTTACATTGTTTTTACCGCTGTGTATGTTTCTCACGCAACGTCAATTGAAATTTCAACAACGGAGTTTACATCAAAATGACCGATATGTAAGCTAATAAGTTTCTAATCAGCGTTCTAGCTCCGTGGACGCAAATTTTCTTACTTCTAATTTGTTTTGTATATACAGGATTTGCAATAAATGTGTTCAAATCTGGATGGCAGATGTATGAATCCCACAGACTTTGCAATCGGACGGTAAAGATATTCTACCAGGACCTGCCGAATAATTCAAGACATTTAAAAGTAAGTTGAAACGATATCAAATCTGAGTCCACCGTTCGGCATTTACCTGATTGTCTGTCAAAACGGCAATATTCCAAAACAACCGAAAAAATGCTTAAGCAATAAGCTGTGGTGACAATCCGTAGCTTCCTGTAAAGTAGTTCCGTTGCTGTTTTTGTAAACCGTGGACAGAATAAACCAAAAAAATCACTGACTATATAAAAGGCTTCGCTGGCCATTTTGTCAAAAATGAAACCCTGGAGGAACCGCTGGGTATGATTTCTGCCTTTGCTGGCTCAACACGGGAAGGAAATTTGGGATTGGCATCGCGAAAGCCAGTTTTCGGATTTCGAATCACTCGGGTATTTATTAGCGACCTTCAGATTTGACTACGAATACGAGATTGAGTACGAGTTCGACTTTCACATTTCAAAACCGTTACGTTCTCAAAGCCATCGTTCCTCCCTGTTGCTGACCAGCGGGGGAGAATGCTAAGTGAACGATATTCACAGGACAGATCACAAAAGCGCGCGACAAGGAATTCAAGTCGTACTCAATCTCGTACTCGTGGTCCGATCTGAAGGTCGCTATTATCTGTTATTATTAAAAACTGGACTAGGTATATTGGATTTCTAGCATTTTGATTGGCTCAACGGAGCTAGGCTATCAGCTCATATACCTGCTGCGACCAAATATGGTCAATGAACACTCAACAACAAAGTGAGCTGAAAGTTTTTTTCCTCGCGAGCAACCCGGCGCGAAAAATGGACGAGAAAAATCACTTGCCAGCAAATTTAAGTTAAGCAGAAATTCCAACAACGTCACCAACAAGCATCACCAACAGCGTCGTCTAACACAAGTCAAAATTATTTGAAGAAACTGTGCAGAAATAGAAATTTAAGCATTAAGCGTTGTGTTTACAATTAATTTCTTTCATCGATCGTCGCGTCGATCATTGAAATTGAACAAACGGTAGGTATTATCAAAAAGGATTTCCACTTCAAAATATCAAGACAAGATATAAAATAAAACACAATGAAATGGGGCTGGAGCATTTAATAAAAACTATCACACATTCATGGCGAGTCGGTGCGAAAATCATGAAGCAGTCTAAACAAGTGCTAAAAAAATACAGCTGCAAACTACCAAGAAGGAAGGAAGGGCGAGATTGTTTTTCGGCTTTAACATGCAAAATCAGGACACTGGTTTACCTACACTTGTTGTAGCTCTATGTTCCAACAGGTCCAAATGCTCAGATAGAAATTGGATGCCATGTAAACGGAGTTGAATCGCTTTTCCAGTTGTTTGAATGTTGTTTTTACCATTCCGTCCGCAACCTCTAAACCGAGAACAACTGCATTTTGCGCTTTGCGTTTAACAAACTATGATGGTGAATTCTAATGTTCCTCGCTACAGTAATCTTGCTTCTGAGCTGCATAGAAAATACCTCTTCAAGTTCAACTGTTCAAATTTGTTCTGTCTTCAGTTCGATCAAACACGCACATGATGGCTCCATTGTGCGAACAGATTACAAACTTGTTCAGTTTCAACTCCAGCAGCTATATGGTGAAATTGTACAGCTTCAATCCGCTTTGAACGATGATTACAACAATGTTCAGGAAAAATCAAACATGTACCATATTTCAGAGCCAATAATTAGAAGACTTTTTTCCAAAACGTGTGCTACTTTGTTCACTTTCGAGCAGTTTTCATTGATTCATTCAGCTTTGCAATGAAACGCTGCAACACTTCGCGAGGTTTTGGCGCCTTTTTCGTTCAGTCATGTGATCGATTCTTGTTCCGCTTAAATTTCTTTTCTCATTTTTCCCGTTCTTTCTGATTTTCTTTTTAAATAGTGGTTAAGTTTTTAATAAAACAATTATTCTACTCGGGCTTGCTGGATATCAAATGATTATAACCAACTCGGCGCTACGCGCCTCGTTGGTTATCTATCATTCGATATCCAGCGCGCCCTCGTAGAATAATTGTTAATTATACGGACAGGATAATTGCTGAAACGATAACAGTTTGCCTTATGAAATACCAGATTTGCTCCTGGAAATACCTAATAGGCGTATGTCTTTAAAAGTAACGAAAACACAAATGTGAAACACAACCCTAATTCAAGGAAGGAGTCCATGGTTCCCACTGCTGTAGTTGTTGCTTATCGGAATGGAAAATTTCACCGCCTAAAAGTGGACACTTACGAAGGTGGTCGCTTGCGGCAGCTATAGTGAAATGACTGGGGGAATTTAGGTGGTCGCTGTCAAGGGAGGTGGTCGCACTGGGAGGTTTGACTGTATATACTTCACCCTGGGCTTATGTCAACTGTGCATCCATTTGTTCTTCTCTTTAATATATCTCTCTCTTCACTTTGCAGTCGAAGACGTCCAAGCCCAATACAACGTTACGGAATAGGTTGTCCGCACAGAAGCTTTTGTCATAACATGAGTGCAGTGAGTGTGCGAATGAGTGTGTTGGTGGGTGGTGGTTGATTCAGTAACTGAGCCGAGCATTAGTGATCAAAGACGTGCATTACCGGTAGTGTCAATTCTAAAAATGTTTTCATAAGCTATTGATACCAATGCAATCAAAAATTGATAAAGGCGGGGGGGGGGGGGGAGGGGACCGAATGGTTTACTAACGAGTATTATACTGTGAACTTCAGGAACAAAACCTAGCAAATAAAAGGTTACAAATTTTCTCGACAGAATTTGTTTATTCAGTGATTTAGAGGATTGCAATGAGATCACCAGTCACTGAAAATCTGATCCAGCCGAAGATTGCATGACACAATCCGAGCGCCATTTAATGAACTTACCGACAGAAAACGTCCAAATTTTCAACTGCAGATAAGGCAACGACTAAATTTCATGCCCCGCATGGAACTGGTTGAGACCTAAATTCATGCCCGGCCAGGCTTGAAGTCAGCCAAATAGATATTCTCATGCCCGGCGTGAAATTTAGGTTTCCACCGATTTCATGCCCGGCATGAAATTTAGATTTTCATGCCGGGCATGAAATGCAACCTCGTTTCCGTGCAGTAGCTTCGATATCACCCGATTTCATGCCGGGCATGAAACGGGTATGAAATTTATATTTTCATGCCAGGCATGAAATGCAACCTCGTTTCCGTACAGTAGCCTCGATATCATCCGATTTCATGCCCTGCATGAAATTTTCATGCCGGGCATGAAATTCAACCTCGTTTCCATGAACCAGCCTCGATATCATCCTTGGCAAGAGTTGAAACTTTCGGGCTGCAGGGCATGTGCCGAGTTTTTTCATGCCCTGGAGATGAGATTTTTTAAAATGGCCCACTGCCTGGTCTTTTTAATGCCCAGGGTATGGCAATTTGAGAATTTTGGAAAATATGACGGTTGGAACAGATTTTTGCTTGAATTTAGCATAAAGAGATAAATTTCATGTCAAAACCATTGTTTTTCCATTTTTTCATTGAAATTTCACTTTCCAACCCGTTAAAAGTACGAATGGGTTTTTCTGTGTAAATACCTCGGTGATATTTTTGTAAACAGCTTATTTACCGCTTACCTGTTATTTGATATTGCATCAGGCTTTACTTGTACTAACAAAATATCCTAACAAATTACTTTACTTTAATAGATTTTCAGTAAAAAATACGATAAACAGTACTAGGATCCTTCAGTTAGTCGCTTGGCCATCTACTAATCAATTTTCTCACCAAATGGCTAATCGATGTTGGCGGTCCAGGAAACCCGAGAAAAGACATAACCCAACAGTACTATTACTGAGTGAAAATGGGCGAAGTGATTGAAGTTAAACCTCATAAATAAAAAAAAATGGTTTTCTTATAAGATGAAAGGTCACCCCCACCATCCAGACGGAGCCTGTAAGCACATTGCCAGGAGGTATTAAAATTTTGATTGAAAATTTTTCTTTTAGCTTCCGATGCTTTGAAACAAGATTCCAGATACAATCAATCCTACTGAGGTCTCAGCTTTCCAGTATAAATTCAAAGAGAGTCTAAACAGACATTACTGACATTACCCTTAAAAGTCTATAAACTTAGGGTGCGTTTCTTTGGGAAAATCCGAAAACGGATTTGTGATCCCAGAGCATATGGATTCTTCGACACCAAAGAAACAAACGCAAAATCCGAAAAAGGATTATTTTGTCATGACATGACAGGCTGGAGGCACGCAATATATATGTCAGAACGATATTTCTCTCGTACTGCCCAAGAATTCAACTAGAATGGAATACAAATAATCTATAAACAAGGACAGTATCTGCAGTAGTTCAAGTGAACTCGCTATTTGCGTTCACAGTTAGCAAAATCTGGTCCCTGAATTTTAGAAATGGTACACAAATGAAGTTATCCTGACGTGTCAATGCTTCTGTCTGTACTTTTGGAGAAAACTTTTCAAATATACGGAACGGAATAATCACCTGAATTTTCTTTTTCGCGATCGAATGTTTTGTCACGCAAGGTCGAGAGAAAATATGGCGAGACCAGTAAATTTGCACGGAAGACCGCTTGACAGATGTACTATTTTCGGATCCATCCCCCAAAGAAACGCACGGATCATGAATCCTAAATATCCGGATTTAGATTTTATCTGATGTATCCACTCGGAGTGTGGATTCTTCAGGTCACTAATCCGTGATTAATCCATTTTCGGATTTAGGTAAAGAAACGCAAAATCCGTTTTTGGATACAAGAATCCGGATTTGGATTTTCCCAAAGAAACGCACCCTTAGATTTTGGTTTAATTTGATATTGTACGTACAATAATTCAATATTGAGCTAAGAGTTTTAATTATTTTGGCAACAAATACATACCTTAGTTGATGCATTCACTTTCAGTGTGCGTGAAGATATAAAGTTGTAAAAGGTGTTGAACTTCTGTGCCACCTGCATGAAATCAATACGTGTTGCCTTTCAGATAAAAGCTTTCAGCACATCTTTCTTTTCGTATTCACTCTGTAAATACGAAAATGAGAATTGGGAGTATTTAGTACTTTTGAACTTGGAAACTACAGAGTGAAAAGGCGATTTAAGGTTAACGTAGTTTTTTTTCTTAACAGGTCTGCCACAAAAACAGAAGCAAACTATCCTTAGCAGCTTTGAAATTTTAGCAGTGTAATCGATAGATGTGAAACGAAATTTGCATACATTTACCGACTAAAAGCTAAAACTTTGTGCTAATGAAATTGTCTTATTTGTGATAAAGTGGAAGTGTGATTGATGCAGGTTTCTTTCGCTTCCGACTCTTTCAGGTTTACTCATGTGGACTACGAGAAACAAAGTAATCGAGCAGAAGTCAAGATGTCCAATAACACAAGTTCGTCAGCTGCGCCAGCCCAGGTCGAAAACACACACGTTAACGCTGAAGCGATCGGTGAACTGGTTCCTATGGCGCTGTTGATCATCATCGCAAATGGCTTGGTTCTGATTTTATTTGCCAGAAAGAAACAGCTCCGAACGCCGCCAAACGACGTCCTCTTCAGCCTGGCATTCTGTGACTTCATGACAGGAGTCATGATCATTCCCTTGTTCATCATCGTTGTGTTCACACCGGTTGTCACATCCTCTGAGGTGAAGGATTACTTGAGTCGACTGGTAGGCGTTCTTAACAATCTGTCCGCCATATCAACTTGCTATCACATTCTTGCTGCCACTACTGAGAAATACCTGTCGATAATCTGGCCAGTGACGCATCGAATGATTAGCAAGAAGACAGTCAAGGCAGTGCTGGGAGTTGTCTGGGCGGTGCCTGTCATTGTGGTTTTCATTCCCTTTGCTTGGATGAACATGGAAGATAGCAACACCAGAGAAAAGTTGGATCTGGGACATGTTATATTTTGCCTCATTGCTGTTTTCCTGCTGCCATACTCATTCATGATCTACGCTTTTGTGGTTATTTTCAAGTGGATTTCCAATAAAGGCAAAGTAAAAAGCAAAGTACTCTCAAGTGCACTCCTCAGTCGACAGGCTAATCTCGAAAAAAGATGCTTGATCCTATTCGCTTCCATGGCAACGGTATACTTGGTCTGCTGGTTGCCATGGTTTATTTTGATGCTGCTGTACAAGGTGTACAAGAATGGTAATGAACTGCGTATTCCATCCCAAGTGATTGTCCTCGTTAGGTACGCTACTTCTATCGTCAATCCTGTTTTGTATACCTTCTTCAGGCGAGATTTTAAAACTGCGTTAAAATCCTTATTTCGAAAAGGGCTTACGCACTCTGAGACAAATCTTTGCGGCGAAACAGCTGAAACCGCCGTGTAAGGCTGCGTTAGTGGTAATGATGCTGAGAACTACCATAACGATGACGACAAAACTAACCTTTTACTACTTCGCCACCGAGGATGATGTCTGTTAAAAGATTTGTTCCCTCCAAAGTAGTTCTCCCCGTATTCATATCAAAAAGCTACGGGACAGACACTTTAGTGGGGACAACTGAGTCTAGTTGAGATCTAACCAGTTGCATATGCCACAGAAACGACAGCACCTCTTTGTAAAGACGACTTCGGGGCCCGAATAGAACAATTGTTAAGTTCACCGTCTCGAGTGCTGCAGGCGCTGCAATAGGCGGTTTGTCATACCTAACCAATGTCTACTATACGTTAAACTCTATTGGTTAAAAGGAAATTATCTCACTTAAAAGATCTCTCACTATCTCTCACTTAAAAGACTCGAAAGTCACACTGGCAAAATAATAGTCGGTTGAGATATTCTCCCGCGTTGTCGACACGTCTATTAACAAGCTTTTCTTCGGCAGCCTGATTGACTGTGTTAGATCGGCTGCGTGCCAGAATTTTAGTAACAGAATAGTTCTGACATCTCACTTTTTACTAAAGACATTTTTTAACTGTGATTTATGGAATTCGACTGACACACAGCACTCAACATAAATCTTTCAAATTTCCATAGATCGTGAACCCCCAATTTAGGTTGCTGCAATTGTTGCATTTTTTTCTATTTGAAATCAACACATCGATCTTATGTGGAGTTCTCCATTTTTTATTTATATTTTATTTTATTTTATTTTATTCTTCTTCTTTTTTTATTTTTGAAGCAACACAATGATCTATAAATTAATGCTCCGAGAAAATTCCGCATTTTCCTAATTTTTCTGTAAAACAATGATTTGATTACGCGTACAAACAACTGTTTAAAACTTGACGACTTAATAATAATTATTTTTAAGAAATGAACAACTACTTCCTGTTTGACACAAGACATGTTTCGTTCGTTCAACGATCATCATCAGTTGTGATTTCGTTTACAATTGCGGTTTGAATTTGAACAAGCAATGGCGTAACATTTCAAACGTGATACATCTCAAAGTTAACGTACAACATTTAAATGCGCGAAACATGGATTCGAACAACTGTTGTGCGCGCAAGTCTAAATACATGGCAAAGAAAACAGTATAAATTACAAAGTAAATTACAATATTACACAAAATTATACAAATAAATAAAATTAAATAACACGACACTAATGTATAAGAAAAATAACATAATATTAGAACGAAAGAGTTAAGTCAGCATGTTTGAGATGCTTAGTTAACGTGGGGTTTTCCCAGCGGATGTGGATAGCCTCTTTTAAAATTAGCTGCAGTCTATTGGGTGCGGAATCTACAATAGAAAAGCAGTTCTTAGAACAAAGCTTACGGCATGCCTCAGATTGTTGCAGATGTTGGAAAATATGAGTTCCTGTCCCTACTCAGACGCTCACGAATGCGCGTTGAAAGATGACGGGTAGTTTCGCCGATGTAACAGGTATTACATCCTGCACAAGTAAATTTGTAGACAACGCGCGAACGGAGATCAAGAGGCACAGGATCCTTCACACTGAACATGCTACTGACTTTTTAAAAAAGACGAAAAAACTAAATTAATTTCAATGTTAGTACAATAACGTACAAGTTTACGCAATCTCTTCTGTGCTTCTGCAGTAAAGGATCCTACAAAAGGTAACTTAAAATAATAAGATGAAACGGGTTGTTGAACCCGAGAGCTATCTGATGGGCGGACTTGAGCTCTACTAACGTAATTGATTGACAACCTTCTCTATAATATTAACAGGGAAAAGGTTTTTACGTAGGATAAGAGTGAGGTTCTTAATATCATTATGAAATCCCAACCAGGAATTATTGATTTTGTAGACCCTACAAAATAAGTCTTTATTTATCAGATACATATGAGATGCTACAATAAAAATTATTTAAAAATTGTTTATATGCGCAAAAGTACAATATATAAGTGAACTAAATTATAAAATTCTTAAATCTAATATTTAAATAGCTAGCTTATACTTAAAAATTAATCTATTAAAAAAGCTATCTTTAAAACGTTCTGCATTTATATTAAGTCTTATGCTCGATCTATTTCTAAGGCGCGCCGATGAATCTTTAAACCTAGGAAGCAGACTATGTAACGGATGGTCACTAGGTTTAAGTATGTCACTCAAAGATGTTAAAACTAACTGAAGTATAGCCCTTTGCACAGCGGTGAGGTCAGAATCACTAGCAGCATAAACTGAAAGGCCATACAGTATTTTAGGGGGCACAAAGGTGATCTAATTCGCCCTGCGTGTATCCTTCCTTACGCAGGCTTCTAATTATAAATAGACATATGTGGGCGTCATGAAGCTTAGCTTACTTTGTGTTGTAACTCCCAGTATAGAGATACTACTATACTGCGTGATATTGTGTAACACTGGATAGGCTGTAGGGTTGCCTTTCTTATGCAAGAGTAATTCCTTGCATTTACTAGTGCTACAGTGCATACTATTTGCGTGAGTCCAGTCCAAATTTGGACAATGTAATGTCCGATATATCAGCTAAATCTCTAGAGATCGTAACTAAGATAGCAGAATCATCTGCATATTTAAATAAAGATATATCTTTGTGTCCAACTATTTCCAAGTCATTCAGGAATAGATTTAAAAGGTATGGGCCAGTAACACTCCCCTGTGTTGTACCTTTGTTGACAATTTTTCACTGGCATGTTACGCCATTATATACCATAATAAAAGGATCTTGTGGACTACGCTTCAACTTCTCTACAGGAAGATCGTGTTTTACATTAACAATGCTTTCGAAAAATCCATCGTGAACATTGTGACAGCTAAGGTGTCCCTTTAGTCTAATGCAGCGAGATATGTGTGCTGCAATTTTAACAGCGCATTAATACAACTCCTACCAGTACGGTAAGCGAATTGTGAGTTATTCAAAAATTTCTCCACGCGACTCTTATTAAAAATGCTGTACACCGTTCTTTCAAAAGTTCTGGCAATAACTGGAGTAACGTTTATTCCTCTAACGTCCGCTTATGCCACCGGGGTCTCAACTTTAGCGAGTGGATTGATGTTATCCTCCTTCCAACGATTGGGCTAGGACTGCCGAGCAAGAGATACGTTCCACAAAATCTTAACCACAGGAGAAAGAATCTCTGCATAATCTCTCCAAATCCATAAAGGAATCCCAGTATGCTTTTAAAATTTGCGAGAGGGCCTGAAACACTTGAGCAGTAGAAAGTTGTGGAACAGGGCTGTTAATATCAATCTCAGCTGGAACTGGCTTTATGTAGTTCAGATCAAGACAAAGATCTCCAATGTAGTCATTCAGTCCATTGATGAATTGTTGATCTAGACTGGAGCTGCTCTTATCTTTATGCATCGTCAGTTGTTCTAATTTTCTCCACCAGGCTTGCGATCCAAGCTTCCCAGAAGCCTCGTCGATTTTCAGCAATAATCCGTCCTATCTTCTCTGTCAGATCGTTCAATTTTCTCCCTGCAGTCTTTTGGGATCTTGCTTTTTTGTTCAAGAGAGATTTCACTAAAGGACTCATCCATGGGGATCCCGTGAAGACATCCGAACAGATTTGCTGGGAAAACATTCATACATTAATCTCTCGATAGTAGAATGCAAAAAATTAACCGCGGCTTCGAGGTCCGTGCTGTAGTTAACGTGACTCCAGGTTTTGCGGTCTGTTTTCGTTTGGGACACAATAGGAAAACACCTAGAAAAAAGCGCTTCATTGTTTGTTATGCAATTATTTAAAACTAACTCTCCACGGGTTGGAAAGTCAATTAGGGCTTTCAAACCAGACAAATTCGAAAGTTTCTCTAAATCAAGCTGATTAACGTCTCCTCCTCATAGCACAAGACCATTCGGATGGTATTCGAGAAACTGATCGACACCGTCCTTGACATATTCTATCAAGTCATCCTCTGGGTATTTAGACTATTGGACGATTAATGTCACGCAACAACGGCTTTGACACTGCAGAGCTAAAGAGCGCGAAAATGGTGACAGCAGGTTTGAAACGTTGTACGCGAAAACAATGCTGAATTATTGAATGATAAAGATAGTAAGAACGCACAGAAACGCCACGAAGGGATGTATTTTTCAGGTCGAAATTTCATTTAGATTTTAGTTTCGCATGTTCAAATTAAAATTTACAGCGAAAATTACTGTATGTTATAGACTTTGCGTTTTGTTACAGAACTCAATAAAATACATTTTGTCTTCTTTAGAGCTCGGGAAATATTTTGAATGAATAATAAAACAATTATTGAATTCAGCTTTCGTATGATATGAAAATTTATGCAGATCTCGGAGTGTTCGGTGGATAACACTCTCCTCGATCTGCATAATTCTTCATATCATACGAAAGCTGAATTCAATAATCGTTTTTGTTAATGGCCCTTTAAAGTTTGCTTGGGTACGTAACTGTGAGTCTTTTAACTCAGCCATCATTATTTAATCACCTCATCTTAATACACATACCCTTTGTATTATTCTATGGGCCACTTATTCTTGATATTGCTTTGATACAAAGCGGGCTTTTTGTTCAAAAATCATCATGCACCTGCATACTATATACTATTGAAGTATCGTATTTGCTAAAAGGTTATTACTTAACCACCATCATCAATTAAATGCCGTATTAATCTTACGCACCTCTATACTTTTAAAGTATCGTATTTTCTATTCGCCCTTAAGGGGATCAAATAAATGCCCTATTAATCCCTCGAACATGTCTACTTTTGAAGCATATTATTTTCGATTCGTGGATTGACAAATGAGTTTGTTATGTTACGAGACAGGATTAATACTTGCCAGTTATCATCCAATAAACTAACGCACCTATACTTTTGCCATTGTCTTTTAAGGTTGTTAAGTTACAAAACAGGCTCATTTCTCAGTCATCACCATTTAATAAATGCCGAGCTAACATAACGCACACGTATACTTCTGAAATATCTCCTTTGCCTTTGGCCCATGAGGTCGATAAATTGAAGCAGGCTTATCACTCAACGATCAACTTATTATAAAAGCCGTATTCACCTCACACACCTGTATCCTCTCTCGAAGTATCTACCTTGCGATTGGTTCTTATGGTTGTAATGATTCGAAGCAAGCTTATTACTCACCCTTCATCAGTTAATAAATGCCGTATTAACCTCACCCACCTGTGTTTTCTTTTGAAGGAACTTCCCTGCCATTGGTTCTTAGGGTTGATGATTCGAAGCAGGCTCAGTACAGTCAACCATTATCATAAAATAAATGCTGTATAAATTGACACTGTTCTTTAGTATTGTCACCTTCGGTTTAGGTCCTAAATGTTTTTATAATATCTTATAACATACAGGGCAAAATTACTGATTGCTGATTGGTTGAGACAGGGGGCATTTTTTCTTAATTTTCTTTCCAACGAGGGCAAAATTACTGACGCCTGATTGGGCAAGCGCCAAAAATACTCGCATTTGATTGGCTAAGCGCGAGAGCGCGCCATTTGCATTTTGTAAGCGTCTTGAAACGAAAGCAGATTTTGAATGATTTGAGTTGTTCAACACAAGAATATAGTTTCAGAGTTTAAATTTAGCCGAGTTGGTTGGCAAAAATGGTATGGTAATCGGCTGATAGTTCGAAGAGAAATTCCAGAAGGTGAACCTGAACGTTTTACGGGAAACAGCAAATGGTTATTTGTTCTAAAACTACCGAAACCCTTGGTTAATTCAGCGAGCGGGAGGTCGCTTCGCAACTCAGGTAAGCTTAAATAAATTACTTAGTTTGAGTTTTGAGTGTGTTTGTCAACGAACTAGAATTGTAATTATCTCAAAAGATGAACATATGCATAAAAGACAGTTTCTGTTTTTGTCCTGGACGCTGAGTAGCAGTTTAATAAACTGCTTGTGTGGAGAATTGTTTATTGTGAGTGCCGGCGGCGGATTGTGTTTCGACGTGCAATGAAAAGTTTTCAGAAAATTTTGCCCTCTATGTTATAAACAAGTAATCGCATTGAGCCCTCGTAGAATTAAGGATAAATTTTCACTTGTATTTTCAAAGTTTTCACAAATTGCCCTCGTCGCTACGCGACTCGGGCAATTTTGTGAAAACTTTGAAAATACGCGTGAAAATTTATCCTTAATTCAACTCGGCCTCATGCGATTAAATATACAAAAATCGGTGGCGTTCTTCCTTCAAACCTAACTGAAAACAGTTTCGAAACGGGATTTTAGGTACATCATTCCAATCTCTCAAATAGTTTCTCAATTTTCTTCAGTACAAAGTGATTTTTCGTCAACAGAGGCGAGACGCTAAAATTTGATGCATTAATTTTTTATCTTGTGTTTGACGTTGTTTTCGTTGAACTCAGTTTAAGATCAAGATTTCGATTAAGAAGAACTTACATTTCATATGACATTTTTCTCGTTTCGCAATAAGTGGCGTTGAAGAGAAGAATTTGAAGACGAATACCTTAGTTTTTAGTCAATGGCTGTCTACCTGTTACTGTTAAACCCCTGTACTTCAGACATTCGGTATAATATGTAGTAAAGAATCTGTTTCCCTTTAACTGCCGATGGCTTAACTGTGGCTTTAACCTCGCTTTTGCGATTAAGTTTAACCAGTTTTTGGAATGCTTTGGTGTCTGGCTTCTTTAAAGTTCCTCTAACTTTTGCTGTAAAAATCAAAACTGGCAGTGAGTAAGCGACAAATACTAGAGACCAGGATTCTCCCAGCCCATACCACTTAAGAGTCGTTTGGTTTATTAGTTAACATTAAATATATTGTGATAACTTTGTCCGGTAAGACCCTTCTCACAAGGTGGTGGTGGGGGGGGGGGGAAGGGGGGTCGATGCCAGGCCCTTCAACACTGTAAGGTTTTTCTGTAATTTTTCAAGAGAATATTTTATTAGCACATGCACCAAGTTTGCTGAGAATTGGTAGTTAGGGTTACGAGATATGACTTCGTGAGTAACATTAGCTCTGGAAATTTTGGAACAATGATACTCTTTTTTCACCTTTTCTAATACAAAAATATAAAACGCTGCAAAAAGTTTTTTCTCGAAAAATTGGTTTTAAGAATAAAGTAAAAAATGGCGACGGCATCTTGAACGTCACAGGCCGCCATCAGCGTCGCAACCCATAATTTATAGACCTCTTTGTACTTCATCTTATGAGGTAAAAATGTTTTAGGACGCTAAAATTACCATTCGATAAAATATTTTTATTCGAAAAAAAATAATTTCATTGCCAGTTGTTAGTCTCATAGACGTTCAGTCATTCCAGCCGTTTCTCGCAATCTGTGTGGGAGGGATTCAGAGTCTGATAGAACCTAAGTAGTTGGTATGTTGCAGAGTGTCCCACCACTTCAGTATAAAAAGGCTCTATTTCCCTTCACTAGGGAGAACGAGTTCTGAAATTTGGTCCTGACGCAGAAAATTTAGTGGCAATTGTAACGTTGAAATGTTGACTTTTTCAGTTGAGTATCCGTTGGGCAATTTAAATTTTCGGAAAGGTCATACATTGCCCAGTATCCGTACAACGGGCCCAGTATCCGACCACGGCAGTAAGCGTGACATTTCAAAACCCGAGCCACATGTACTTAACTTTTAAGACCACTCAAGTAGTTAGGTGTTCGAATCGGAAATAGCATTGAGTTTGTAGGGCCTGATACTAGCGTCATGATAAATAGATGTTGCTTTAATAAACATCGTCACCACTGAAATCGAACTCTTTTCTCATACAGATCTAGATGGCCCACTCACACTCAACCATATCAGCCAAAGAAACGTTCAGATATTTTTTTTAAAGCTACGCGAAAGTCGTTTAAATAGGAATGTGTAAGATTATGGTCTAAATTGAGAGACCTAAAGGGATAAAGAGTTCCTTTCAACGATTTCGATACAGTAAATTCCACAAATTGATCAAGAAAGGAAGGTCACGCAATGTGGGAAACATGTAGAGTAAAGGATTAAAACATTTTCAATTAACACGGAAATGGTACACAGTAAGGCTGAATCTTGGCAAATTAATGAGAACAACTTTCTAATCTCCATTATGAACTGATTTTTAACTGTAAATGCCTTCAATTTTTAACCGGCCGTCGCCATGATGGCGACCGCCGGTTTATAAAATGGACACGGTTTTTGGTGAAAGCAAGTTGGCTTAACATACGAAGAAAGTGCTGTAAAGCTTGTGGTACGGGTAGTCAAGAGCGGTACTGTCTTATATAAGACGCATGCGCATATTAGTCTTCTGAATGTTACCTTCCTATGTTTTTGTCTTTTAATTTACAGTATTTAAGATATGAACGGCGAAGGGTTGTTTAAGTTTGGGTTTTTTTGTATAGTACAGCCCAAAAATAATGCACGCGCAAGAACTTTTTGCGTCCGCAAGCCGAGAACTTCTTGCGGCTTCTTGCAGGATGCCTGCGCTTGAATACTGCAAGCCGCAAGAACGCCTTTGCGTTTAGAAGTTAAAACCGCAAGAACTTCTTTGTGGTAAGATATCTGGACCGCAAGTAAGCGCAAGAACGTCTTTGCGCTAACATCTTAAAAACCCGGAACCCGGAGAAGGTAAAAAAGAGACCACTTTGTAGCGCAAGGCACGTTCGAATTTGGCTGCCTTTGCAATCAGTTGTTTATTTGGTCCCTTGTAAGTTTTTTTCTTCGGTTTAGAATTTTTTATCCGATAAAGAGTTCACTAGGTTCTGAATTTGACACTGGTCGCCTTCTATGTTATTTTTTAACGGCTAGGGAGAAACGAGACTCAAACGAAGCACGCGTATGTTATTGTTTATGTGTTCCGGAGTCCCAGACATGCGGTACGCTTAGCGGCGCGAAAGATTTCGCTCGATTTATTTCACTTAAATGAGGAACAATGGCAAAGCACAGTCCATCAGTCACATTATTAAAGAACCGACATTTACCTGTTCAGTGTTGCTGTACTTCCACCAACATATTAAACTCGGACAAATACTTTTAATTAGTTGCGCTCACACGTGTGAGAAATGAACATGGTCACTCAGATGAGAAGAAATAATACCCGAAGTCTTAATTGGAAAAACACATTTTGTTTGTAAAAATAGTTCCACTCATTACGCTGAAGTCGATATCACATTTTAAATCTTCGAAGTAAACCAAAAAAGTCTGAAGGAAACTAAAACTCCGCGATCTGAAAGAAACTCGGCACGTCAATTCTAACCTGAGTAAACACAAATCTGCCGTATGCAAATTTGGTATGATTTGCTTGAATGACATTTTGTAACGCAATGCATGAGCAGTTCTCTAAGCCGTCAAGACAGCAAGCCCTGGGCAGCAAGCTGTGTCGAAAGGCGAATGTGTAGTTGAAATCATATGTCTATGCTATTTCTTCGAGTATCCCTTTTTTGCTGGGAAATTAAACTGGTAAAGATGCAGGGATTCTTGATGACTTCACCCACGAGATGGCATGACCTCCTGCATGTGTAAGTCTTGTCTTGTCTTGCCTGTCAAAGAAGAGTTCGCGCAGTTTGCCACAATTATAGCTTTTGGACCTTTTTGTTTCTATTTCTTGGATGGAATAAAAAACTGAATTGAGTCAGTTCTGAGTTGAACCCGTATCACTGTATCTGAGACACGCTTAAAAAAATTGTTCATGTTTTGTCCTGTGCCGGAGATCATGTTTACCGGGTGTTTATCTTGCAGTCGGAAAGCTGGCGGATATTCCATTTCGTGATGTGAATTTTCTTCGATACTTCGGTTGTTCGAACATTTGCTTGCTTGATTTTTTGATTAGCCTTGTGAACTTTCGCTTGACTTGGCGAATTGTCGCGCCAACACGCCAACACGGCGAAAAATCGCTCGAAAGCTCGGTGATATTTCAAAGAGAATAGAGCGCGAGATTCGCTCTCATTACTTTTGCAATACCTCACACTAACACGAGCACTACAAGTTTCTTCGGCTGGACCCTCAGTACTTCTTGCGCCTTCTTGCGGCTTGCGGTAACATTAGTAACTTCTTGCGGCTAGACTTTCAACTTCTTGCGTTTCGAATGTTCTTGCGGGTAAACTGCAAAAACCTAGCACTTTCACTTCTTGCGCGGGCTTGCGTGTTCTTGCGGCGCAAGAACTTCTTGCGCCACTTCTTGCGCGTGCATTATTTTTGATAGGATTGAATGCGAAAATAGGATTGAATGCGAAATTGGCTGTGTTGTCTGATCTAGTTAGTGGTTATGGTGAAAATTTTTTTAGCGCAGGAGTTTTTTATTGGGATTGACATTTTGAGGGGTGTAAAAATGTGGGAGTCAGAAGGATTTGTGAATGTCAGGAGCATATCACGCTTCTGTGAATTTGATTTGCTTTGAAAGTTGCGTTTTGCGTGAGAGGCAGTTTCCCTTGGTGTTTTATGGGGAGGGGGGGTGGTTTGCGAAGTGGATTGTAAGGTTTCTGATTGGCTAACTTGTATTTCGCAGCGGACAAAAAGGACAGTTGCGTTTTGCCGGCGTTAGTCCGGCGGCATAGCTCTAAATTTCGGCTGAATTGTGCACTTCTTGTTGCCAACCTGAAATTTGGCACACAGAGAGAGACTATCGAGAAAAACATTTTTAGCTATAGAACCACCTTCACAGATATGCCGTTTCCATGGAAACTGCATTTAAATGAGCTACATGTGAAAAGCCATTTCCTGCGTATTTTACAGGAGATTTGAATACGTCGGCGTGTAGGGATGGCCAGTAGCGGCCATTGCGAGATGTAGAATGTGATTAAATGTCGTCGCCATGGTAATCACATCCTAATTTATGCATGTATCTTAATTTAGGCCTTTTATGCAGAGTTTGCACGGTTAGATTAGGCAAACGATGATCACACATCATTCATACCTAAGTATATCTCGTTAGAAGTACGATGTTACAACTTGTCACGTGTTCCTGTGGCAACCAAGTTCAGTTATCGACTTGTAAAACTAAGAAAAAATTCCCATGGCATCTGTTTCTACTTGAGATAGTTGCTGAGTTTATTTAACTTACGACCGTGATCGGCTCTACTAACATATACCTGTTGAGTCTTTCTTGATCAAAATGCTTTATGAGAACTATTCTCGTACACATTTTCCATCACACTCGCACGATGAAGTGCGAGGCAAATTAGCTCTATGCACTTGCATCTATTGTTTCTACAGTTGGTCTTGCAGCCACAGCGGACGAGCTATTGGCAGGACATTGCAGCTTTAGGCAGTGTGCACCATCTCGGTCCCCACATTTCCTTACTGGACGTTCCGCCCCATTCTTCTGGGTGTGGTAGCTGGGACATTGGTGCGGTTGATTGGCCACAAACGTGTCCTCCCTGGTAGATCGCCCGTTTAGCATGCTGCAGTTACCTGGTGCGCGTACCTCGTGCTCCTTAAATGTGTGCACAGTTGATAAGCGACTCCGCTCTTCCTGCTCTAGTGATCTCAGCTTGTGATAGAACTTCAACCCATCCACTGCCAGCGAGCCAGGTCCCGATTGCCTTAAGCGCCGCCTTCTCGGTGTGGAGTCCACCAAGCTTGACCACTAGGTTATCCTCCCTGCACTGTCCTTCTGAGCCCACTGAATTGTTTTCGCTAAAGCAAAGAGTGGCTGGTCGCAAGCAATAACCACAATTTGTCCCGGGTTTAGGTACTCTACGCCTTTGCTAATAACAGCTATGGCGTGACTTATCGTCGTCACGGAATGAGCACAATCCGGCGAAAAAAAAGAGGCAGTAGAGAGCTTGTAAATTAGGGATTACCTGCGTCTGTCTCGCAGCGTGAAACGCAGACCACGAAATTGCTTCAGCTGTTTTATTTCGGACTTTGCTTTGATCTTTAATTCTCTTCTCTCCAACTGTGGACGCATTCACACTTCTAGTCTCTGTCTCGGTCTTTCCAGCTGTGTAGAGCTTGTTGATATCCTCTAACCGTTCGACTTCTTTGCTGATTGCATCAGCAATGGTACTCTGATTACAGACCATCATGGACTCTGAGACTGGGCCTACAGTAGGCTTGTCGCTCTGCGACACAAAATCTGGGACGCTGGTGTAACTGGCATGCAAAGAATTGATGCACTTTTTAGGCTACGACTCCCGCAAGATAATTTGCCCCGTGTCATGGCCTTGTTCAGTGGTACTTGAATGTTGAACGACAGAAATACTTGTGCCATGGAAAGATACTGTTGCTGTTGTGGACAAAGGGCTGTGGTCTAATGTTGTCCACACTGGCATTAGTAAAAACCTGTCCAAGTAGGTTAGGGGCATACCGTTCCATTTTCTTCATAATTTCACAGACAGCAGTGGCAAGATCTGATAACAGGCGCAGTCATATGACACAGATAAACCTAAAAACCTACTAATTCCTTTCTTATTGTTTTAACGTGGGTCTAAAGTATAAAGGTAAGGGTGTTTCCTGATTCTACTATGCCTAACAGATCCATCAGTAGATCTCCACCCATGCTTTATACTGTTGAATTTTAGAAGCTGCGCTTTTGAGAGAGCAGCTTGATGATTTCCTTGCTCGTGAGTTTGCTCATTGATGCCTCCGAGAATCATATTAATGTTAGCAAGGACGGCAATACAGAGCGTTGTGGGCATCTTTAGGAAAACTTCCCATTGAAGAGGTCACTATTGTTGATCATATATTCCTTCGCAATTCGGCCGCCCGTGAGAGAGAAATTATTTTACAATCCTGCTCTCTTTCAAGACTCTCTGACAGCACTAACACGATACCGTTTTCAAACACCAGCAACACCTCCCTCCCCTTCGCATATGCACTCAGTTCTGGGATGCTAGCCCGTAGTTTGTCTTAAAATTGCGTTGAGTGTACAGACTGATCCTGTGTCGGTGCACCTAGTTCCTGTAACCTTGTCAAATATTCCCTCTTGACGTCAGACAGTTTTAACACCTCACAGTCAGAGGTACACATTTTGCAGTCTTCTAACTTACGTTCTATCTCAGAAAAGGCTACTATTTGCGGCGTTGATTCCTTTACCCAGTGGTTCATGACGGACTCTAGCCCGCGCATAAAGTGCAACTAAACTTTTCGGTGCTACCACGTCCCAGCATTAAGTTTCCCTAAAAGATTAAAATCGTTTGCTGCCATGGTAACAGCTCGAACACGAGAATCTAGCTCCATTGTGCTTGCCCGAGATAATGGGTTCCCCTCAGTGGCTGCTCCCCCGCAAAAGAAACAGACTTCCTCTCCTACATACGTACTAGCGTGGTCAGGTCTTGTGCGCTTTCCACTATCATCGAGTTGCAGCGATACTTTTCCTTCAATTGGCTTTCTTTTCCCCTCCAGCCTCTTCAATTTGGTTACGGTTGTACTTAACGCGGCATGACTTATGCCATCAAGCATTATGCTTCCAAAGTGTCTCAGCAATACCCTCCACTTCATCCGGCTCCGCTGAGTCAAGGTAAAGTTCTCCAGCTTCATAAAAACTCTTCAAATCCTTTTGAAGTGTGATGTATCTAGCATAACGGTTGCTCTGTTTCGAGTTTGCTGGGCATGTCCTCTTCTCGCTTGTATTTTCTTGGCAAAATAAGCATTTTCTCCAGTCAACCGGCTGCTGGACACTGATACATTTCGGCTTGATTCCTCGATTGGCCTACATCACGGCCCAGTAATACAAGAGCGTCACTAAAAATGCGGTTGGCAATTTTTCCTTACGAAAATAATATTGCCGAAACACGCGCAAAGGAAGACAATACCAGTATCCACACAAGCAAGCCAAAAGTTTCTCTTCAATTTGGCTCGCTTAATTAGAGCACTAATTTTTGGTATTGTTCTGTATGAATGGCTCATTAATGTAACAAATTTACCATAGCTAGAAGTAAATGTTTTAACTATAACGAACATTTTAATTTTTTCGTGAAAATTATAGTGTCATTTCCGAGTTACTGAAAGAGGACCACCTATCTTCGCGGGGCGTCTCAGCGAGGCAAAACTTCAAAGCCGTTTATAGGCCATACGATGAGAACTGAGAGTGGTTCTATAGCAGAAGTGAGTCTCTTGCGTATATCTATAGATCTGCAAAATATGACATCAGTAACAAAAATGACACAATTTTCCAGCTATGCCGCCGGACTACGTGGGCTAGGAAGAGAAGGAATTGGTACTAGTATGATCATGCAATATTAGTTGATTGCACCATCAGTACATGATAGTTCTTGTGAACGGAGAGAAATGAGTGTTTATTTGAGGCGAGAAGTTGATACGAAGGAATCGTCATTAATAAGGAGATTAATTAACAAGGCAGGTGTTACGAGTCTTTTTGCATTGAAAGAACGAAAATATCTGAATATTATCGACGGATTTGTGTGGTTTGCGTGTGGTGTTCGCTAAAGGCTACGAGCAGTCTCACTTTCCGCTCAGAGATAGATAGTGAAGGAAAAGAAAAACAGGCGAGTGAGCGCGAAATCGATTGCGGCTCGACAGGCGCGTTAGCTTTCAAAGACGTGGGCGACTTTCGTCCCCGCTCGCTTGTTTACTTTTGCAAGGGGATTACCGGGTTAGCAAACTGGATTTAAACATCACGTCATGAGATATGCCTTGACGTGCCCCATACTCTGACGATCTGCTCGAGCTCGTGTTTATCAAGCGTTATATTTTGATTCTACTGTTATACTCACTGTTTGTATTTAAGGTCTAGGCACAACAGTAAATACTTCGTCGTCCCTGTGTGAACATTCTCAGTTGTGGACGAATCCATATTGACATTCAACGTTTGAGTGATTTTGCGTTTTTCAGCACAAATAAAGCGATAACAACGATAAGCTGAGTCATCAGAGTTTAAACATTACGTCATCCAGTACCGCTATAGTCAAAATATTGTGTCACACAATCACACTTTTCGTCACGCCGCTTCGTAAAAAAAGAGGATCGCGCTAACATTTGTGAAACCTAGGGGTGGGGAGGGTCAGAATGGCCGGTTAAAATGCCCAATGGGCTTTCTTGTTGGGTATATCCTTATTTCAGACGTCGTATCCTTGGTCGGGACTCAACCCGAACAAAGTAAAAAATCGCTGGATATTATAAGGAGAAACGCAAACTTCTCAGTCGTACGACCGACAGTAAATGTTTACAAATTCTAATAAATTCACCATCAAACTCTCCCAAATTTAACGAGGACTTCAAAAACAGTGGGGATTTTAGCATCTGAACATCCTTTATTGACGATAAGAATCTTAGTTGCCTTCCACGTACCTTGTAAACAAAGCCGGTGACACAATCTACGAATCCGAAACAGAATTTTAGCGGTGCTCGTTATGCCAAAGTTTCCTTTTCCATTGGAAATTTTCTTTTTTGTCTTTTCTACAAAGGAAACCGAAATGTTCGAAATTTGAATGATTTTGAAGTCGTCCAAATTGCCCGACGTGGCGTGGATCACATTTTCGTGACCTGCTGTTAAACGTGACTTTCCCAGCAGACAAAACACGGAAAATGATTTGCCTCGAATAATAGCAGAGCCTGCGGGCAAAGCCCGCCAGCGGAGCTCCATTGCTAAGGAAATTTGGTGATCTATCGATCCGAAAAATTTTGGTTGTGACGTCAGCGTACGCCCGTACAGACTCTGGGGGAGGGGGAGGGAAGTCCCAAGGCAACCCGACCGGGAGTGGAGAATGCCATCTTTTCTTGGCGGGAAATCGCGCGGTGCTTTTGGGCAACCGGCGTTTTTCTTGGCGGGAAATCGCATGACCATCGTCGCTTTTGAAAAAGAGGTTTCTTTAAAAAGCTTAAGTTTATTTAGCAAAACGATTGTTCGACGGTACTGTAATGTTAAACTTGAGAAAAAAACATTTAATACCTATAAATGGAAAGAAAAAGTTCAAAAGAATACTGGTTGTAGGCGAAAACTTCAAGTTACGAAAGCTGCCTTCAAAGGACCTCATCGCTTTGTTTTCTTCACGGCGGAGAGCTTGCCTTGTTCTGAAACACAACCGAGTAAGTATAGTTTTCAAAGAGTTTAAGGTGCATGATTTTGAGTATTTATTACGGTCAAAGAAATTACGTTTTGAAATTGAATTTATGTCATTAGAAATGTGTCATTTACTTTTGACTTCAAAAAATTATTAGAAAACGAGCTTAGATTTGTGACAGATGTGGTCTTAGAATATTTTGCCATGCTGGAAGTGTAACGTGAATTGCATTTCAGGTGTTTCGATACAGTTTTTTTTTGGGACCATACCTCACTTTTAAAATCGGATCTTAGACAGTCTTCTCCTTGTCAGATCAACGTGAAATTTGCCCTACTTGTTGGTTTACAATTGAACTTTAGCGTGGTTTACATTTTGTGAAAACCGATATTTCCATGACAACGATAAACAAACATCCTCAAAAACAGTACAATTGAAATTTTGCGCGATCCAGATTTAACTTTGAAAAGCAAACATCAACATCTTAAACTGTGGTGTATGGCAAACAAAATATACAAGAACAACAAATTTCTGCATGTTTATTTTGAAGTAAATAGCAAAAACACTTTCAACCTTAGTTTTTGCATAGCAATAGTAAATGCACCGAAAAATAATCAATGCTTTAATGAAATGGCTAGAAAATAGTGTTAAAATGTGCCTTTTACTTACTATTTTACGCTTAGAAAGTTTTGCTGAAACTGGTGTTCGCGATCTCTAGAACGAATTGTTTTTCTAAGATCATTCGCGTAATCATTTTGTTGTAATTTTTGAATTTGAGCCCTTCTGCGAAAGTCTTAAGATCGGCTCGATAGATTTTTTGAAACATTAAACACGCGTGCTTGTCGATGTGACCAATTTAAGTATTGAGTCTCATTAACATTGATTCACTGAAACACTTTTAGATTTAACGTTAAAGAGGACGTATGAACCGACAGAAAAGCTTGCGTTACATATTCACAGTTGGCAAGTAAACGCTAATATATTCAAAGTAATGCGCATTGCATTCCTTCGTGATTTTTACTTTCCGTTGTAATCTACAGTGCAACAAAGAACAAAGAAACCAGATAAAAATCACGAAGCAATGAATCACGCATTACTTTGAATACATTAGCATTTAATGCCAAGTGTGTTTTTGTAACGCAAGCTATTCCGTCAGTTCATACGTCCTCTTTAACGTTAAATCTAAAAGTGTTCTAGCGAATCAATGTTAATAAGACTCAATACTTAAATTGGTCACATCGTCAAGCACGCGTGTTTAATGTTTTAAAAAAATCTATCGAGCCGTTCTTAAGATTTTCTCAAAAGCGCTCAAATTCAAAAATTACAACAAAATGATTACGCGAATGATCTTAGAAAATCAATTCGTTCTCGAGATAGCGAACACCAGTTTTAACAAAACTTTCTAGGCGTAAAAAAGTAAGTAAAAGACACATTTTAACAGTACTTTATAGCCATTTCATCAAAACATTGATTATTTTTCGGTGCATTTACTATTACTGTGCAAAAACTAAGATTGAAAATGTTTTTGCGATTTACTTCGAAACAAACATACAGATTTTTTTTGTTCTTGAATATTTTGTTTGCCATACACCACAGTTTAAGATGTTGGTGTTTGCTTTTCAAAGTAAAATCTGGATCGCGCAAAATTTCAATTGTACTGTTTTTGAGGATTTTGCTTATCGTTGTCATGGAAAAATCGATTTTCACAAAATGTAAACCACGCTAAAGTTCAATCCAAAACACAAGTAGTGCAAATTTCACGTCGATCCGAAGAGATAAAGACTATCTAAGAGCCGATTTTAAAAGGGAGGTATGGTCCCAAAAAAACTGTATCGAAACACCTTAAGTATAAACTTACGGGTTTTCGAATAAACTTTTTCAAAAAGGATTTCTCTGTTTATTATTTTGTGTTTGTTTATTCATAACAGTAGGTCAAAGCACAGTCGCAAGGCAACTGCACAAGCATCACTTACGGCGAATAATTGCTTTCAATTTTAACTGTCGGATCGGTTTGTGCAATTGTCGATTTTCTTGTCCTAGAACTTTTCAATAGTAATAATCTTTTAAGCGAAGCAGTTGTCGGTTTAAGACTATTTTATCCGAAAAGCTTCCGAAAAACAAGTTTTTTTGCGTTCCTCAAAGCGCCTAACTTTAAATAGGCTTACTTCGCATCCGCAGAACTTATGCCATAATTTAAAGCGTGTTTGGTGTTTGATCGTTTTCAATCTTGATGGTATAAACTTTGACCAGACTAATAGGGGCAGTTCATGTTATTTGTTAACTGAACATCCGAACGCGATGAAGATAACCCATTTACTTCAGAATAAGTTTTATTTTGTTGTTGTTCATGAGCGCCGTTTCAAGTTCATTCAAGCCAACAGCCAATAATCCAAGGAGATTTGACAAGCCTTGACAGTTAATGACAGGATATGGAAACATTTAAAAAACCAAGCAAGACCGCTCCTGAGTAAAATATGTGTTCAGTTTGATGCCCCCCCAAAAAATAAGCTGTGCTCAGCCTCTAGAATGACCTTTCGAGCTTGGTTTTACAGAACAGATCCTCAAAATATTGGAGAACAATTCGGAACACTTTCGGGCTTTTTGAGAAACACTTTTCGAAAGGGAACGAACCAAAGAAAGCCCCGAAATATATTCCAGAGCGAAAAGTTTCAGGACTATTTTTGAGAAACTAGCACCAGTTTATTCCTTGGAGGCTCCGCTTTTAGGCATGGCTAAATCTATATATTAACTAAAGGCACTTTTTTACAGAATTTTCTATGGCTAGCCATTTAATTTGATATCAGTTTAATATATCAGTTTTAATTTGATATCTGTTTAATTTTGATATGTGTTGAAGCGCCGAAATAAATTTTGTAGAAACCTGTAAAATAATTTTAGACATCAGCAGAAAACTGGTCGGATACTAGGCACCTTAGCTCGAAACTCAGTGAAAACTACTAACTTATGTTTTGCTAAAAATTTTGAAGCTAATTAGAAATTCGATATGGCTCTGAATACTTTGTCTCTTTAATTCTAATAACGCCTAATCTCTTGATTTTCCTAGAAAATATCGCAGGTAACAGACCCTCATTTGAACAACGGTAATTTCACTGCGCAATGAAAAACGTCCAATTCACCCCTCGAGGTTTTACTCATCTAAACAGAGCGACGACTCATACAAGTCTCTATTGAGCAATAAGGTCGTTAAGGCAAGCAATCGGGAGATGAAACAATATACTTCTTTTCGGAATATTTAGTTTTTCGGCAACTTTTAAGTCCGCACGAAAAATTTAAGTTGAAGTTTTGTTGGTCGGATACTGGTACCGGTCGGATACTGGGCGTGATTCGTTGCAACCAAAAAATGCATCTGACCTTAGTACAAGAAGCTTAAACACATCAGAATTGGCTCTTGTGACTGCGAAAAGCTGGTGGAACGGCCCCGATCTTACTGAGAAAGGATGAGTCTAAATGGCCTGCCAATCAAGTTGACGTATCAGCCACCCGAAGAAAATGAAAATCAAGATGACAGACCGAGTATTGCCATAAAAAAGTAACTCATTAACACGATGAGCGAACTATGATCTCAGACAAGGCGGACGGACACCCATGGCGCTTGAATCCTAAACAATTTTCAAGCTGGCAAAGAATTATCAGAGTTTAGGAATGGACCCATCGTTTCATGAAAAAAAAATTGCAGATTTCATGAGAGAGAAAACGGAGAGCTAAAGGTCAGGTGACACTGAAGACGCAGAACCAGTTAGGTGATGAAAACCGCACAACGGGAAGCCTTTCCGGACGAGTATACATACAGCACTTCAGCCTACTGGACATCTTTTGTCTGACCCATATGATAACAGAGAAGTTCCTCCAATAGTTTTTTTTTAATGGTAAGATCGACTGTTTTGGTACAGCCAGGCGAAGGAGAGCGATACAACGACTAGAGGCTCGCCTTTGTCTCACAAATTTCACGCGATAAATAACAAACACACAAATAACCGGCCAAGTACAACCACAAATAATGTTTGAAGGCCACAAAAGTAATTGAAGACCCGAACTGGCCATATTGTCGAGGATGTAGCAGGATTCAATTCACCGTGAAAAAAACATCCTGCTTTTCGATGGCATAGAAAATGGCGGATATCGCTCTCGATACATGCAAAGCGCTGAGGGTGAATATTATCCTTTAATCAGTCGCTTGGCCATTAGCCTCCCACGCAGTCGTTTTTAGGGGAGTCGTATTACCCTCCTCCTCTAGTGGGGAGGAGGGTAATACGACTCCCCCAAAAACGACTGCGTAGGAGGCTACTTGGCCATCTTCTAATCAATTTCTCACCAAGTGGCTAATCGATGGAATACCATGTTGGGGGTACAGGAAACCCGGGAAAAGACATGACCCAATTCAATAGGGCGCCTACTAAAGAACGCACTACGGTTTTAAGAATTCTGGTTACTTAAAAAGGTTACGAGGCCAACGAAAAAAAAAACACATTATAAAATACACATTTTCAGAAAAAGCGAAATAGCTTGGAAAGGTAGGAGCCGGTTTTCCTGTGTAAATACCTCGGTGATATTTTTGTAAACAGCTTATTTGTAGCTTTCCTGTTATTTGGTATTTTATCGCCCTTTACTTGCACTGAGAAAATATCCTAACAAATTAGTGAAAATAGGCGAAGTAATTGAAGCCGTACCCCAGAAATAAAAAAGTCGGTTTTGTTAAGATTAAATGGCACCCTGCCATCCAGACGGAGCCTGCAGTGATTAATTTTGATTGAACATTTTCTTTGACCCTCCAATGTTTGAAAACAAGACTCGAAAATACAATCAATCTAGATGTTGGTTTTGATATGATACGTGCAATAATTCAGTATAAAGCTAAGAGATTTAATTATTTTGCCAGCAAATTCAAACCTTAGTTGATGCATTAACTTTTAGTGTACGCGAAGATGAAATTGTAAAAGGTGATGAACATCTGTGCCACCTGCATGAAATCAATACGTGTTGCCTTTCAGAAAAAAGCTTTCAACACAACTTTCTTTTCGTATTACCTCCGTAATTACGAAAATGAAAATTGGGAGTATTTAGTACTTTTGAACTTGAAAACTACAGAGTGAAAAGGCGATTTAAGGTTAAGGTAAATTTTGTTCTTAACAGCCGCAGAAACAGAAGCAAACTATCCTTAGCAGCCTTGAAATGTTAGCAGTGTAATCGATAGATGTGAAACGAAATTTGCATGCATTTACCGACTAAGCTAAAACTTTGTGCTAATGAAATTGTCTTATTTGTGATAACGTGGAAGTGTGATTGGTGCAGTCTTATTTCGCTTCCGACTCTTTCAGGTTTACTCATGTGAACTACGAGAAAAGATGTAATCGAGCAGAAGTCAAGATGTCCAATAACACAAGTTCGTCAGCTGCGCCAGCCCAGGTCGAAAACACACACGTTAACGCTGAAGCGATCGGTGAACTGGTTCCTATGGCGCTGTTGATCATCATCGCAAATGGCTTGGTTCTGATTTTATTTGCCAGAAAGAAACAGCTCCGAACGCCGCCAAACGACGTCCTCTTCAGCCTGGCATTCTGTGACTTCATGACAGGAGTCATGATCATTCCCTTGTTCATCATCGTTGTGTTCACACCGATTGTCTCATCCTCTGAGGTGAAATGCTGCTTGATTCAACTGGTAGGGGTTCTTAACCATCTGTCCGCCATATCAACTTGCTATCACATTCTTGCTGCCACTACTGAGAAATACCTGTCGATAACCTGGCCAGTGACGCATCGAATGATTAGCAAGAAGACAGTCAAGGCAGTGCTGGGAGTTGTATGGGCGGTGTCTGTCATTGTGGCTTTCATCCCCTTTGCTTGGATGAACATGGAAGATAGCGACACCCGAGAGAAGTTGGATCTGGGACATGTCATATTTTGCCTCATTGCTGTTTTCCTGCTGCCATACTCATTCATGATCTACGCTTTTGTGGTTATTTTCAAGTGGATTTCTAGTCGAGGCAAAATAAAAAGCAAAGCTCTCCCAAGGCGACACCTCAGTCGACAGGCTAATCTCGAAAAAAGATGCTTGATCCTATTTGCTTCCATGGCAACGGTATACCTGGTCTGTTGGTTGCCATGGTTTATTTTGATGCTGCTGTACAAGGTGTACAAGAATGAGAATGAACTGCTTATTCCGGCCCAAGTGTTTGTCCTCGTTAGGTACGCTACTTCTATCGTCAATCCTGTTTTGTATACCTTCTTCAGGCGAGATTTTAAAGCTGCGTTTAAATCCTTATTTTAAAAAGGGCTTACCCAGTCTGCGGCAAATCTTTGCGGCGAAACAGCTGAAAGCGCCGTGTAAGGCTGCATTAGTGATAACGATGCTGAGAACTGCCATAACGATGACGATAAAACTAATCTTGTACTACTTTGTCACTGCGGGTGATCACTGTTAAAAGATTTGATCCCTCCAAAGTAGTTCTTCCAGTATTCATATCAAAGGGCGAAGAAACAGACACTTTAGCGGAGACACTTGAGTCGAGTTGAGATCTAACCAGTCGCAGATGCCACAGAAACGACAGCACCTCTTTGTAAAGACGAGATCGGAGGCCGAATGGTACATTTGTTAGGTTTACCGTCTCGACTGCAGCAGGCGCCGTACTAGGCGGTTCGTCATACCAAACCAATGTTTACTATACGTTTAACTCTATTGGTTAACATGAAATTATCTCACTCAAAAGATCTCTCGCTATCTCTCACTTAAAAGACTCGAAAGTCACACTGGCAGGTTAATAGTCGGTTGAGATACTGTGCCACGTTGTCGACATGTCTATTAACAAGCTTTCCTGCGGCAGTCTGATAGACTGTGCTAGATCGGCTGCGTGCCAGAATTTAAATAACGGAATAGTTCTAACATCTTGAACTGTGATTTATTGAATAGAACTGACACACAGCATTTAACAAATTTCGAATTTCCATAAATTGTGATCCCCAAATTTAGGTTGCTACAATTGTCGCATTTTTTTCTATTCGTAAAATTAACCCGGATTCCAAAATGAAACAGTTGAACGTTCTTTTTCTTTGAAACTCTTGGAAACCTTCGGAAATGTTTGGAAACTGATCTGAAGTTTTTCGGGAACACTTGCTTAAGTTATCTAAAACTTGAAAAGCAATACACACTTGGTTTGTACAGTTCTTCGGTTGAGAGCTGCGGAGTTAAAATCTACAAACTTGAGACCGGCGGCCTAAAAGAGATGGAGGAAACTTATAACCTGCATTGTACATAAAAGATTTTCTGATGACAATGTACGTAACTTATACAAGTATGAGGCTAATTCTACCAAACATCGATCTTATCTAGAGTTCTCCATTTTTAATTAATTTATTATTATTATTATTATTATTATCATTATTATTATTATGATTTTAAAGCAACGCAATTGTCTGTAAATATGCTCCGAGGTAATTCCGTATTTTCGTAATTTTTCTGCAAAACAAAGATTTGATTACGCGTACAAACATTCCTTTTTAAGACTTGACGACTTATAAGAATTTAGCTTTTAATCAGAACAAGAAATTCTCAGTTCTGCCTTTCCCCCCCCCCCAAAAAAAACGACCAAATCGTGCTACAGAAGTAATTGCGATTTTGAGACGGCAATTCTGCATTATATTGACGACGTTGGAAGATAATTCGAAGTTTAAGCATTTAAACTGTTGTTAATAATTTCTGTGGTTTATGTCATACCCATAACTCACTTGTCACTGGCTTTGTTATCTCAAGGTTTCAGTTATTGGGCAATAGTCTGGGGGCAATATCTAACCGGAAGTAGTTATTCTGTTACTCTCTAAACCTGCATGACAAAGCTCCCAGTATTTTCCTCTCACGCTTTCATGTCATCTCGGCATGCAATCACCAGTTTGTAAAATCCCCTTGTCTTCTGACCCGGCCTCAGTTGTAAGCTACTCTTCACGCTAGGTTGTACTTTGCTTTCCATCCTTCGCTCCCTCTATTGGTAGCTTTGTCATTCCTCATCTTCTCGAATGTGAATTTGGAACTACCATTCACGAGTAAGCAAGGAGCCCTTGTTTAAGATTCTGTTGTCTACTTTTAGAGCTGTTTCATTTATTACTGTTGTCAGTTAACCTTGTTGGATAGTTATAAAGTTTTTTGGTGGCAGGGAAGTGCACCCTAGGCCGTACTTTTCCAACGGTAAGTGCTATAGCCACCTTGGGAAATAGGTCTGGATCTCTTCCACGATGGTACCATGGAACCATCTGACCTATTGTCCTCCCTCAAGGGCACCCCTCCTCTGGTCCATCTCATGTAACACCCTAACATGGGTTCCCCTAGAGACGCCGCTACTATAGGGACTCTGCCTTTCCTGCCACCCAAGGTTTGCCACAACAATCAATTTTTCTCCTTGTTTTCTTGTGTCCATCTAGCATGGGGGCTGAAGTCCAAGATCCCCGCCCCCCGTAGTGCAACCAAGAGATTTTAATTATGGTTGCGAGCATCCTCAAACTCTGCTTCCCCTCCATGTTTTTGGCGTGAATTCCTTGTAGTACAAACCGCAGGGACTCATTAATATATTTCATTATATAGACAAGAGTGTTTTAGTGGAAAATAGACCACTCGTAAAGTTCGTACGAAACTACATCCGGGACTCGAGTGGCGTATTTTCCATATCCTCACTAGTGACTACACTGTTGTTTGTTTGAAAATACTCTTGTCTATAAAATTAAAAGAAAATTACACGGCGCCTTGAACATATGAATTTTATTTTCTCATGGCAAAAAACAATGTTTTACTCACTCGCTCCGCTTGTTCGTTAGGTATTGTTTTACCACTCGAAAATAAAGTTCATATCTTCGCGCCACCATGTAATATCCTCTTTCTCTGTATTGGGCGGTGCGACTTCGGAATATATTTTCTTCGACGGAATATATTTTCTTCCAACTAGCCGTCAATACAATGCAGAATTGCCGTCTCAAAATCGCAATAAGCTTATAGTATTAAGGCCTATGCAGTCCTTCACACTATATAAGGGTTTAGCACTGAGCAAAAAAAAAAATCAAGTTTTACATTTTCAACACAGCAACGCTGAAAACAGAATCTTCATAACCCCTCCGTGGTTGAGATCTCGTTGTTGTTGCACAGGAAGCCCAGGGTCAGGATTGTATCAAAATACTGTGTTGCTGTTTGGGTCTTGGGCTCCTGTCATGTTTGTGTGGAATTTGTCCAGTAGTTGAGTAAGGAGATTTGGGCTAAACAGGTAATAATTCGTGGCTTTCCTGATGTTTTTAAAGCATTTGTTAAGTAAGGAGGAAGCGAAGGCGAAACTATGTGATGTGTGTTGTAGGCAAGTTAGGTCTTAGACACCTTTTTGGCTATGCATAGCAATAAATTACTAATTAATATTGAAACTAGCAAAGTAAAATTGCAAGTCAAGCTGTAAACATACCTAGCAATTTTTCCCTTACTCTTTCTTTTTTGGGGCGTAATTTGTAACTTTTTTGTGTAAACGTCACTTTGGTTGGTTTAAAGTGTAAACTAAAAAGAAGGATAGTATTGAAATACTGTATTGTTGTTTGGGTTTGGGCTCCTGTATTTCTGTGGAATTTGATCGATAGTTGAGTCAGGAGATGAAAACTAAAACGATCAATAAGCAATAACTCTTTTTAGTTCAAATATTGTAAACGTGGTTTTCCTGGAGTTTTAAGGCGTGTCAATTGCATTTTTTTAAACCTTAAGGTTACTTATTTACCTTTTACAGCGGCTCAAAAAGACATATGGGCAACTAAAAAATGCAAATAAAGTATTTCCAAACGATGGTTTGCTCATTTGAGTTCGGTTAGGGAAGCCATTTTTATGGCGTTGGAAACCACATGAGTTTGTAACAATTATTTTGGTTCTAATTCACAACTTTATGTGACACTTCCAAACCTTAATCAAGGTGTATTTTTCCATATGACACTTTCCTGGGTAGAAAACGGGCACAGTGTTCCATGTTCTACAAATGTAACCTATAGTAATCTCCTCTAAAGCGTCAGGCGATGTCTGGTAAAATTCATGTTTTTCGAACGAGGCATCAACTAACGGCGACACGCCCACCGACATTGCTGTTCGCGGCTTTTGGCATGTGGAAAAAATTTCTCTGGGGCGTAACAAGATAGCAGGACGCTTTCTTTCGGTTACGTTGTGTTCATAAAAACAAGATAGATTTTCACGGTGACGTTACTCGGAACTAAAAAATTATATACTGTTCCCTGTAGGTTTCACCGAAGTTCAAAGAGGCATGCTGCTTTACTAAGCAAGGTATGATGATCGTGAAGTATACAAGTGTACCGATTTGGATTTTGTCGACAAACCACATCAAAAACCAAAAATCGCCCGACATTTTCTGTCGTTTCCAAATCCGATTGTTCCTAATTACTTTAACAAGTGTCACGTTTCTCCCTACAATGAAATTAATGAATGGGCTTTCATTTGAAACACTTCAGGATTTTAACAGACAGGAACAAAAAAAAAAAAGATGAAGAACCACTTTGTTAAGCGCAAAAATGAACTACCTTTAAAAATATCGCTGCATCGGGGGTTCATTTACAGATGTCATTTTCTCCCCCTTTTTGCAAGTTTCTCGTTCATTCTAAGACTGAGGCATATTTGCGGCCATACAGCGAGAAATTCTTGGACCGCGGGTTTGTATCGGGTCGAGAGTGTCCTTTTCAAATCGAATTTTATAAAAGGAAAGCATTAACTGATTTCTTGGAAATTCTAGTAGGAAACAGAAGTTACCTGTAAAAATATAAAACTTTAAATGTGTTGCCGATCGAACTTGATTCGTGTTAGCTACAAGAGGTTTTTACAAAGCCTTCTTGTGAATAAAATGCAATTATTTTTTCATAAGGCCCAGGTGAATTTTTAATAATGTCCTCAAACAACTTGGCAACAGCTGGAGTTTGCTCACAGCAAATTTTCTAAACGAGCGACTCCTTAATTGACTCTCAAAATTGCCATATACTCTTGTGTCTTTTTTAACCCTTTGAGCCCTGACATAAAAATACATATTGTCCTTACTGTTTTCCAGGCATTTGTTATGGAACTAGTAAAGAGAATTTGTGTAAATATCAAGACATCGTATCCGTGGTGATCATTTTCTTTATTCTCGTCACTTGGATGTTTGAACAAGTATTGATAATGCAAAGAGAAATTTCATTTTCGTCACCGTTAGTGCTTAAAGGGTTAATTTCCGCATAAATTTGATACTCATATTGACCCAGCAACCACAAATGCTTCTAATCAACAAAGGTGGATGGCTTTATGCCGAATTATTGAGAAAAGCCAAAAAATTATAGTTTTTCAACTTACCGAAAAATTGTCGATTTGTTTTGCATTATTTTCAAACGGGAGCTAGAACGCGATATTCCGTACGTACGGAGTGAAGAATTTTTCACGCAAAGTTGCGTACGTTCGCATTAGAAATTCTGGTCACTTTGCAATCCCATATGGTCTAACAAATTATTCCATACTGTTGGTGCTTGCTTCAAATTCCTCACGATTCCCCGCGATTTTCTGTTGCTTGAGAATCTGTTGTTGAAATTATTTTTCGAAGTTTGATTCCCCATCCCCTTCGCGGCATCGCCGCTCAACCTTCGCGCAAACAATACCGCCAGCTACGCAGGATATCGCTGCGGAAGAAAAATATACAAATACAGAGGTGGTGGGCATTGTAATATCTATGCACGTTATAAACTCTCCTCAATGCACGATGACCTTTTTTTTCTTTGGATAGAACACTTCCTTTACTGACTGTCTCCATTTTGACACCCAATGAATGGAGAAGTATTAATTATCCTCCTTTTTCTACCCTCATGCGATCGAATTCATTTTTCTTTTCTACGAACGCGGGTGTACATGACTTATACAACCATTCTTCTATGAGGCAAATTCTACCTACCTTAGCCTCACAAATTTACTAAATAGGACTATTTTAGTTGAAATTTATACATCGACCTTAACTAGAGTTCTCCATTTTTAATTTATATTTTATTATTTTTAAACGCAACACAATGGTCTGTAAATATGCTCCGAAAATGAGCAACGTGAACACGCTCCTCCCCCCCCCCCCAGCCCCAATTCTGTTTTCTCTTCCTGGTATGGGTTGGTCATTATCTTACTGCAGCAAAAGTTTTTTTTTTAATTAACAATTACGCGCAAACGTCCTTAACCTTAAAGCTTACAGAATTAGGCTTCCTCGTTTAAGTAGTTGGGATGACATTATCAGTAAATTACATTAAAACTAAGGGCTGATTTCCACTGTTAGGGACGTAGGATTGTTTTACCTTACTTGCACGAATAAAACCATGAGAGACGAGGTGTGAGAGGCTTATGTTAACGAAGAAGTTGAACCACGCGCAAATATTTACGTGCGTGTAAACCATCCGTATATCTCGCGCTATCCTCAGTGAAACCACACGTCAAGGGTTATCGGAGGCTGTGAATCCGATAAGCATCTTAATAAAATCGTCGTGAAAGCGAATATCGTCAGTTCAATCTTTAGCAGATAGCGCCAGCATGGAACAATGGACAAGATTTCCTTTCAGAGAGTGCTAATAGCTTATATAGCTTATAGCTTAATAGCTTATTATCCATTAGCATTTTTTCCTAGATTTGTACCTGTGTTCGTGTTTTTAATTACTATGCCGTTGTGTCGTGTATAGCTACAAAAGGTTAGCTCTTAGGGAAACTTTCAAAATTTAGCTGTCCCGAACTCCGAATGTTTTTAAAAGTTTCATCTTGGCCAAGTTAAAAGGTATGTTTTGCGAATTTAGATTGTAATTTATATCAACACCTTTAGAAAAGCTTAAAAAAGCAGATTGAAATACGTTTCACTATTACAGGAAATCTTCGCATATTATGTTTTCGTGAATGAACGAATAAAGAAAACCGCTTAGTTGGAAAAAACAGTTTCAGTCACACAAACATTCTGAAGGTAAAAAATTAATTGATCCATTCTTTTTTTTGAAATTACAATATTTTGTTACCACAAACGAGTTATTGTATAATTTCCAAAAAAAAAAAATCTAAAATTGCAAATATGAAAAAGGTTTGCTTTAAATATGTTTTCATCGCTTACTTTAGGTTTGGGCAAATGAACGAGGCCGTTAACTGACAACCAGTGGCCAGTAGTTATAATTACCATCCATTTATTTTATTTCTTCCTCCAGTATGATCAGTGGCAATATGTGATTAGATTTTATTCTTAACCTTTATTTATTACGTACAGTAGTTGTTATTATACGAATAGATATAATTTTTAATTTTTATATCCTTTACTTTGCATTTTTATGATTTTTAAGTAATTTTGTCACTGTAAATAGCTGTTTAGGGGGCTTTGGCAATTTTATTTTATGGAGGGCCCCTCTGGAAACCAGCCTCGTTGCTGAATGGGCACCCTGCATAAATAAAGTTATGTAAAGTTGTAATAATTTCTAAGGTGTTTAAAGACTAGGTCTCCGTGGCATTTCGGCGCCGCTCGCACTCACCGCCGCCGCCCTTTGCGCAAATTAGCTTCGAAAACAACGTACAGGGCATGCGTAACAAGATGCAAAACTGTCAATCACTCAAGTCCCGAGTGTATATCAATGTCATAACCATTGTTTCTGCTCTCAGCGTTCGAAACAATGACCTATTCAACGAGGAACAATGCCCGTAATTAGGAAAGCCATCGCGGCTTAACCTCTATTGTTGAAAATAATTCACACCTGAAATTAAAATAAACGTGAAGCAGTCTGAAAATGTCGTGTGACGTCCGTAGATTTTTTTAAATGGGTTAGAATAAACGGATAAACTATTAGGAAAACAAGCAAACGATCGATCGAACACGTAAATAAAATTCTTCGTTTAAACAGACAACAGCAGATGATCGATGTCTGTGTAGATTTCCCCATGACTCGTGTAAGCTTAAGTGTATTGCCACGCGGCGGTCGCTCGAAGTTTTCTTTGTAATAAACGAAATATTTTTCGCATGTTTCTGGTTGAGCAATTTTTATTTCCTCTACAGCCAGCATTAATCGAAAGTGGGAGCATTTTTCGCACATTTCCACAATAGCAATTACTCCTATTGTCTTTTCACGGACGGGAAGGACAGCCGTATAAATCCCTTTTAGGAGTATTCGGTATTGAAGTCAAAGAGAACCGAAAATGGCGGCGTGCCTTGTGAGCGCGCACAGCATCATGGATACCACACATTTTTATGGCGACGCAGTTCATGGGGCGCGAAACCGTAATTGCAAGCAGCAAAAAGAAACTGTGGTTTTCAGGGCAGTGGCTGATAAAAAAAACTTGATCGGAAGGATTCGGTGCAAGACGTTTTTCTTCTAGCAGCTTTTTTTTATATTTCACTATCTTGTCTACTTTTACGTTTCGCTTACACTTCACTGCAGAAATCCATTTTCATTCGCCGCCTTTTGTTTCGATTTTAAACCATTTTTCTCCTCCAGTAGGACAGCATAATCTAACATACGTCTTCTATTCAGCACACTTTGTGAATTTTCCTCAAATTTATCCGACAACAGTTTGATATGACATGGTATTCTTCAAAGAAAGTGACGTTACCATGGCAACTTTATTTTGACTCAGGAAGGTTTCAGAAGTTTGAATTTTCCTGCTTTAATGAAAAATTATAGCTTTATTGTGGTAACTTTAGATCGCCTGAGTGTTGTTTTAATGGTTTTGGTTACTTTTTGTCCAATTTTTGTGGTTTTCGAAGATTCTGGGAAAATCAAGAAATGTAAGATGGCAGAACCAAGATGACCGCCGTTTGGACATCGTGACGTAATTCCCACGCCATATGAGATCAGCGGCTCATGCTGTGATTAAGGAGGGAGGGGCACTTTATGCCCCCCCCCCCTGCACAGGTTCAGGAACATAAAAAACTACCAGGTTAAATAGGCTTAGGCAAAGTCGATTTATTTTGTTCATTTTGAGGCAAAGCAGTTTATACTTTTGAATCGCCCAGAAGTAACCAACCAAAATGCCGAGCTTAAGTGGTCGCTAAGTACGGAATGTGGTCGCTTACGAGAGGATTAACAGTCCCTGAAAAATCACGCTTGAGATCGCCGCAAAAAGCAGCCCTATGCATTTTGCGTTTGGGAAGGTTGCAGAATATTACTATATCTTAACAGTTTCCTTACCACTGATTTATTTTCGCGCGTTTAATTTTAAGCGAACCTTAAACGAATAACAAACATAAAAAAAAACGATAATAAAACGAAAATAAAATGGTTTAGACAGGGTTATAGAATGTTACCATATCTTAACTTTTTCCTTGCCATGGATTTATTTTCGCAAGTTTTATTTTAAGCGAACCTTAAACGAATTATATAAAAAAAAAACCAAAATAAAACCCACTTACAGATACTGAAGATGCGTTAACTTTAGGGAAAGTTCCGAAAGATGCGGGATTATTGTTAAGTTTTAAGAAAAAAACCTACCTTCAAACTATTTGTAAATTTAGGCATTTGAAATCAGTTTCCGTGTGTCGTCAAGCAGCTTCCAGTCAGAAATAATGGCAGCTTTATTAAACGGCTTTCATCAATGTTTTGCGGTTGAGATCAAAGGACTTCGATCGAACTTTGTCACGTCCGTGAATCTTCTAATTTTCCGTCGGAAATCGGCTAACTTCAATAACAAAAAGACACTTTTACAATGATTCATTAATCTTTTTGTATTCATAACATCGTTTGCTGGGGAAAGTTTTGAACAGACCCGAAGGTAGTCAATTTTGTTTCTAGAATTTCCTTCGTTCGTGGCACTTCATATTGCAAGGTTAGAATTCTTGTTCACGATGATTTTATTTTATTCAGTAACTCTAACTTACAGCCTGCCTTTCTATGAACAGAAGTATTTTATACATATTTGTAATGTCTCTCCAAACCGCACTGCTTCGCTGTTTTTTTTTTTTATGTCAACTCGTCCTTTTAGTTACGGATAAACAAATTACTACGCGCCATGATAGACTGGAGCTGTGACGGACGCCGTAATACGTACAGTGGGTTCTGATACTGCTCTGAAAAAGTGCTGAATAAAGCGAAATATCCTTTGTATGAACCGCAATGACACTTTTACCTGGTCAAAGTTAATGAAAATAACGTTAAACTCATGTAACAATTGAAGCGTGCAGCTCGTCCACGTTTCGTGGTGACGGAAACTAGGTCTCGATGGCCGGAATAAGAACGTGGAAACATAGCCAGTGTGTTGTGACAATTACTGCAAAACGTACTAAGCTGCTTCTCGCGTTACCAATGTGATATGAACATAAAGCTTGCAACAAGGAAAACGTCATCTTAAAGCAGCTCTTTGGAGATTTAATCAGTTTTTGAACCGGAAAACTGGGTCGTCGCTGACGTTTAGCCATTTTGGCTCGGAACTGTCATATAACAAAATTTCATGGTATTTGTGTATAGATTAAGATGAAAAACCACCTGCAAGTAGCCCAAGTCTTTATCAGAAACGAATTTTAATTGAGAGATGCTGGTTTTTGTGGAGCGAGGAAAACCAGTCCTTTTTTTTTCTAATTTTTTTAATCAAAAAATATATATATTATGGTGACCGAACACAGTTTTCTTGTACCTATGCGTTATTTATCGTTATTTTCAAACCACTGGCAGTTGGGCAGCCAAAATTAGCAAGGTGCAAGTTCAACTAAAGAAGATTGTATTTTGATATGTTTAATTGGACTAGGTACCGTTACCATGGCAACACAGCTGGCAGTAAACCAGCATTAAATAATGGATTTGATTTATTTTCAGAAAATCCAGTCGTTAGATTTTTCCCATCATTTGTCTCTAGAAAACTCAGAAAAAATACTGGCCTATTGACACTGGTCTCGTGAAATTTCGACAGAGAGATCTTCTGTTATTTTGTGTTTTGCATTTTAACGTTTTCTGAACATGTCCTCGGTCAGATTTCAATTTTTGTTTGCAGGCGAGCTAAGCGTGTTCCGAACTATTATTCTACCAATTTCATGAAATTCTAACGAGCGGTTCCGTAGAAATCATTGCATTTCCACTTAATCGTGCAGTCACAATTTTCTGGTTAACTACGCATGCGCTGCATTTGACAGGATTCTCGATCTTTCTCGATCCATACAAACAATCCCAGAAAGGCAGGGTATTTTCCAAGAGTATTACCTTTAATACATTGAAAAACAAAAGTTTTTGACACATAACAAACTGTTTGATTGTTAAGACGGAAGAAACACTTGTACTTGCAAAAAACACTTGTACAATCTTCACTGACCAAAATGAAATGATCGCTGTGCAGGCGCCAACAGGCGCCATGTTTGTTTTTCTCAAAGCCTTATGTGCGCGCGCTTATTCACGTCAGCAGTACAAATCGTAGAGCGCGCGCAAACTGTGTTCAGACACCTTAAAAAAAGACAGCCTTGAAAAAACAGCAAGGTGACAACCCACAACAATAACACCCCACACAACATAACTAGGAGTATTGGAATCGAACAGCGGGACGCAGTGGTGGAGGCGAGTGCAAATTAAACCTTTCCTCTCTATTATGTTTTTATTTGCCGAAGCGACAGTGGCAAAACAAAAAATGGGGGAATGAAATGATGAATGAGGCAAAGCAAGTATACATACTCCCGCACTATCAGCTGGTGGGTGACACTTTACAGACCTTTACAAAACATGATATCAAAACTGCCCATTCATATAATTATACTTGGGTGTTTTTGCGAGACAGGTGCATGTCATCCAGCAGATCTAGAGCAGACTTAAAGATGCACTGCCGATCTTATGTGGGCAAACATTTTTAACAGCCTTTTTCTGACCTTTTCGCATTGTGGGAGAATTTTCAAAGTCTTTGTATAGGCCGACGAGAATATAGAGAGGTTGATTGAAGGTGCAAAAACAAGAAGTCAACCGAGAAAATCCCCTGCTGTGTGTTTGAAGCAGAAAGCTAAAAATTGTCAAGAAAAATGAGGTCATCCATAGCTGTGATGTGGATCTCAAAGTTTTGACTGGCTGCTGTTGGTAATCATCAGGCATATGTCATATAAGAGGAGATTTGTGTCCCTCTTACCTTTCCATAGCTTAATTGACATTGCTTTAGTCTTGCATAAATTATATTCACCTGAGAAATTGTAAAAACGTTCCAGTGCTGGCAGGTAGCCCTCGAGGGATAAGAGGCCAGCGGGTATGAATCTCATCTTGGATCTAGTTCTAGCGCACGATTTGGTGATTAAAAATAATACTCAAGATGGTTTCCACTATAGAGAAAATGACACGCATGCTTAATTAGCTGGTTATTCTGAGAATTAAAAAGTTAGCAGGAACTGGAGTCAATGCCAGGCGGGGGTGCACATTAGCACTTTGGGATTCTTTCAAACTCCTTCTAGTGTTTGCAGTAGGTTGTGTAAGCCAAAGTCAAAATTTGCTGTTTGCCTGGGAAAATGTCATATACAAAGTTCTGCTCCATTAACACAAATGGAATTTAAGGCGAGTGATCGAGAATTATTGCGGTACACTAAGCCGGAAGGTGAGTGTTTCGATAGCGAATTCGAATTCTCCCAACTTTTTTGTTTATAAAATAGGCGCCCAAATTAATTGCCTTTACAGAGTTGTGGAAAATGACTTTTCACCAATCAGATATGCGCATAGCATCTTGTTTATTTCCTAGGTCCAAATCTGACAGAATATTTATCAGTAGCAGATCTAAAACCGCGAAGGCTGAGGTCCTCGACATAATATAGAGTGCTTTGCATCGCGAAGAAGAAGAAGAAGAAGAAGAAGGCTAAAGGTAAAATATTGCTTCTAATTTTTTGCTGTTTTCTCAGACACAACTTAACCCCGATGTATCCCGACACAACTTATCCCCGCATTTTGAGGTCGTGTATGCATCCCCAATTTAAGTGTGTCTATTCGAGCAGAACTTTTGTGTGGTGCAGTTTGGTTTCCAATGTTTCTCAAAATAATTTTTTTATGGAATAAGTACAGAAATAAAACCTTGAATGGAGATTTGTGTATCTGGCCATCACACAAACTTGACTGCCAGCTTTTGAAATTACCCGAGTCGTCTATTTACTCCTCTTTGTAACATTTATCTCTCAAGATCACAGATGTTGCTATTCTTCAGGTGCTCTTTTCTTCAGTCTCAATTTTTCGTTCAAATTGCCGGGATTTAAGATAAAGCAAAACTATCAAGAAGCCAAAAATGAATTCAACATCAAGTTCTTTTATCGTTTTGAGTAACAGGTGTGCAAATGATTTATCTTTTTTTCATGCGTGAATAATTTGCGTGTTTTGTCTACCTTCGATACCAATCCCTTTCAGCTGTCATGATAATTGCCACGAGTAAGCAAATACATGATGAATGTGCAAATCACTGCTAGCGCTCTTATATTCAGAAATACAGTAATATAATTTATGCATTAGGTTCGGCACATGTGAAGTTGGAAGTCTTAAAGTTGATTTCCAGTCCGTACTGCGCAGGCTCAACGGTTTCTTTTGTTTTGAAAAACTACTTACGTCATGTACGAAGCTATGAAATGTACCAATTCGTGACGTCTTACATAAGGTGAACTTACAATTTTTGTCTCCCTCCATCATGGATGTGAGCTTTGCTCTCGATGAAATGAAGAAAGAGACATTGAGGTGGCCGCACGGCCAGGACGAGATAACATCTCGGTGTGTGCATGTACTAGGTTTTATTTGTGGGAAACAGGAAGAAATGCCTGCAAGTGTCGTAGTGTCCAGCAGTTGCCATCGAGCACAAGGAACCGCAAGCTTGTGCGTGAACATGCGGTGTGTGTTGCAGGAAGATTCTTCCGAAAATGACGCGGTATTTAAGTCTACTTTGTTTTTCCCATGTGGAAAAATTTTCGTACAGCTCCAAACATGCACTCTATTTCATAAATTATCTATATTTTTTTCCTTACATTCCATCATGTGAGGCTCATGAAAAATTCGGCGCTGAGCCTGCGCAGCACGGACTGGAAATCAACTTTAATCAAGGTCGAACTTTTGCCGTTCTATTTGACTGACGCAGTCATGTAGAACGCCAGGGTCGACCAAAATACAAATCTGTCAAACTTAATCGATTCGTACGTCGAACTTTGCATGTGCCGAGCCTAATAATTAGGCTCGGCACATGTAAAGTTCGACACTTGAACCGGGCCAAGGTGTTAGGTTTTTTCTCCCAAAATTAAATGCGCCAGGTTAATAACAAGAACGCTGCAACACACGAGAGCAAAGTCTGTGTTGTTCAAGACAGGAAGGCCAGATAGCTATTACAGATACTTTCTCGGGAAAATTACAAACGCGAAACTTTGTGCCCTGTTACACAAATTAAATAAAATAGGAATAATCTTTATATGCGCTTGGAGGTCTTTCATTTCGTATACGTCAATCAATCGTTCCTACTGAACACAATTTTCCCCCTCCTACAAGCGTAGTCATCTATTTCTCCACAATCATCGGCCAAAACAACAATTTCCTTTCTCAATAAAGCTGTTTTGCTTGCTTGTTTTTAAGTATACTTTTTCGATTATAAGATAAAACGATTTCTTTAACGTTTTTTAAACAATAAACCGCCTAAAGTAACTATGTTTTAATAGTGGATGGTTTTTACCCAATTGGAGCTATGATAATATTTTAATTATTTTATATAATTCGAAGGACATAGCGGAGTAAAACGAGAATTAGTTACATCGAAGCCAATAATTGAAGGGCTCTTAGATTTCTTGACACCAGTCTCCACTTGTTCATAAGACATGACGTCATATTATGCACAGATCGAGATGTGCATGGGAAGTAGGCTTTAAAAAACTGCTCACAACGGATGTAATAGTTTGATATAAACCTTCAGTTGCTAAGATATCAGTTTCTGCACCACAAGAACAAGTTGGTTGAAGGTAAAATACCATTGTAGCTGATTTCTCATAGGCGTTAGCTAATGTAACAATTATACTCCTTAAATTATGTATTATGGACTGCGTGTTGAGTCTGTGGATGAAATCCAAAAGCGTGACCATTCAAATGAAAACTCACTGAGCATTTCTTTAATGTTGTGCCGTTTGCTTCGAGATAGTCTGCAAATTCCCTTTTCCAATCTTGGTCGTTTAAGGAAGTCGAAAAACAGCTCAAATTCTGAAGCACGTGAAATTTATATGTATCCCTTCACAAACACATGGAAAATTTTTAAAATTCAATAGGCTGTATCTTTGCCTCTTTGCAGGAAATAGTACTTAAATTTACAGAGTTATCTTCCCTATACCGCAGTATATTCATTCTGTGCACGGCAGCTATGTGTCTAACCCTTTTTTGAGTAAACTGACGCAAAGAATAGTTTTAAAATTAGGACTTCTAAAGGTTATTGTTGTGATATTTTATAATTTTTTATGCAGATATCTCAATTGTTGGTTATGACGTGAAAGCAGTGAATTGTAAACTTGACAACAACTAAATCTTAATCGCTGACCAAAGCATTGTTTAAGGACAGACTATCAGGTATAACTCTCTACAATATTTGGATTGCTACTGGTGTTGTTTACCAGATAATCAATGGTCTCCCTTCTTCGCCTCGCCATACTGCGCCAAAAATTCTTTCGTTGCCATCGTTTGGATAGGGACACACAAGAACGTCGCCTTGTTCTCTTTACTCTGGCCCATAGTCCTCAATTTCCTTCAAATCAACATCATTAACAACCAATTCACAAGAAATGACACCTTTTGTTATTAAATGAAACAACCTGTCGTTTTCTTTCCCGTTTAAGTCGTTTAAAAATGTGAAATTTTGAAACTCTATCCCAAAGGAAGAAACTAGCCTCCAGCCTTAACATTCCTGCATAAGTTTTACGCAGCCGTTTCCTACTAGATTAGCAACCATCGTTTGGACTTAAGCTTGCTAATATATAGATTTAGTCAAGTCTAAAAGGGGAGCTTTCAAGGAATAAGCTGGTGTTCGTTTCTGAAGAATATTCCTCAAACTTTTCGGTCCCAAATGTATTTCGGGGCTTTTTTTGGCTCGTTCTCTTCCAATAAGTGTTTCTCAAAAAGCCCCCAAAGTGTTCTGAATTGTCCTCCAATATTTTGGGGATCTGTTCTGTGAATCTGAGCTCGAAAGGTCATTCTAGAGCACAGCTTTTTTCCTTTTTGTGGCATCAGGAGCCGTCTTGCTTGTTTTTGTGCAATGTTTCCACATCATGTCCATATCCAGTCCACGGTTTATTGGCTGTTCTCTTAAATGAACCTGAAACTTCGCTCATCTACAGCAACAAAATAGTAAATGGGTTATCTTCTTGGGTTTTCATCGTGTTCGGATGATGAATAATAATTCGAACTGCCACTAAAAGTCTAGTCAAACATTTATACTGGCATTTCACTGGGAAAAATTGCCCGAAAGAAAGGTTTTTGGGAGCTTCCAGGCACCTGTAAATTATCGAAGGAATATCGCGTGAGTTTAGCGGCCGCGAAGTATATAAAGTTGGGCGCTTTGAGAAACACATAGAACTGTTTTCGAAAGCTTATCGGATATTTTAGCTTTAAACCGAAAACTGGTCCGCTTAGAGTTACTGGGGAATATTTTTTCCAAAACATGCTGGCAACTAAGACATAAGTTTTGCGGCCGCGAAGTGCATAAATTCGGGCTCTTTGAGAAATGCACAGAACTGTTTCGGAAGCTTTTTGGGTAAAATAGCTTTAAACCAACAACTGCTGCGCTTGTAGTCTTTAAAAAACTTTAATATTCCATTCTCTCACTAGAGACCATCGATAATGAAAAAAAAAAACAAACAACCAAACGTGCTTTAAAGTATGGCATAAGTTTTGCGGCTGCGAAGTATATAAATTCGGGCGCTTTGACGAATGCACAAAACTGTTTTTTTGGCAGCTTTTCAGATAAAATAGCGTTAAAAAGACAACTGCTTTGCTTAAAAGATTATTACTATTGAAAACCTTTAGGAAAAGAAAATCGACAGTTGCCCAAAGAGATGGACAAAATTGAAAACAGTTATTAGCCGACATCTCACAGAAGTTTTGCTTGTGCAACTCAGATGCTGTTGTCTTACGACTGTGCTTTGACCTACTGTTATGAATGAACAAACACAAAATAATGGACAGAGAAATTATTTTTGATAAATTATATTGGAAAACCATAAGTTTATACTTAAATGAAATTTAAATAACACATGGCAAAATGGAAAAATATTCAAGACTACAAAAAAGAAAACGAAAAAGTAAAAGACATAAAAGAAAAAGTAAATGACACATTTCTAATGACATAAGTTGTGACTGCCATACATTTCCAGACGCGTACCGTATGTTCACAAGTTTATTAACCAATCGAAAAAATACGAGTAACACGGTTAAATACGAAGAGATACGGTTGCAAAAAAAAACAAACACGAAAATAACAAGTTACGATAAAATAAAATGAAAAGAAAGCGACAAGAAAATAAACCATACTATAAAGACAACAAGAAAAGACACTTACAAACGTTGTATGGCTACAGGAACAAACGATGAGAAATTAAAATCCTTGAGATGCGATCGGACGTAGTGAACGATACTAAACCTTAAAGACGAATGGCCAAACTAACGGTGAAACTTACACGAATAACAAAACGAAACAAAGCGAAATTATGCATAAAAAACCTAACAGAATATAAATGGCACGAAAACACGAAAGCGAACGAAAACAATGAAATAACGAAAACAAAGAAATAACATGCAAAATAACATTAATGAGACAAAGTCAAATGCGGGAGCAACATAAGTAAAAGGCCCACCTCTACCCAAACGGCTTTGCGATTGTTTGTTATTGTTTTCAAATGGTTCTATTTGTCTTCGCTCGATCTGATTGCATTTAGTTGCCAGAATAATCCTGCGAGCGAGAAAATCGTCACGTATATGCAAAACAAATCAGAGCAGCCATATCGCATCGATTTACTTTGTGAAGTTGCCCCAATCTACAGCCTCAATTTATAAATCTTTAGGCTTCCTTGAGAGGTCTTTACTCCCCCAAAACGTTGGAATTATCTGCAATTCGCCATGTGAAAGTTTCAATGGCATAGAAAGCGAGAAGTCATTTTGTTATGTTTGCATTTCCAAGACTCAAAGACTCAAACAGTTACTTCGACATTCGATTGTTTTAGTTTTGCAAATTGCAATCTTATTGTCTTATACGGTAAAAGTGATTTTAAAGGTCGTTCCTAGTCATTATAGAGGTTGGTCTGAAAGGAAATAAACAGTGTATAAGACTTGATAGCAGCTCATTGATTATCGCTCGCAGATTAAAATAGCACTTGTCCGGTGACTACCAAAGTTACAATTTTAACCTTTGAAAGCCAGCCATACGTGTGTACTAATCAATCAAATCTACCTGAACCTATTGTTAACTAGGAAAATAATTATTTTAATTCAATCGTACGACGATAGATACAGAGGAAGAAAAAGAAACAGTCCTGACTTTGTGACTTTGTGACTTTGTGAGCCGCGCTATTTACATCGCGCTATTTACATCGCGCGAATAAATTCAATTCGAACGAATCAAACTTACTTGTCAAGGTCCCGCATCCAATACAATCAGGCATTCAAACAACATCACTACAAGAGATTCATCAAATATCCGTTTCTTTGCTTCTTAACACCAGTTCCTCTGAGACGAATACTGACAATATTTTCCTTTGGGATAACCGTACAGCGTCTTCAACTGCGAGGTATCGTTTGGCAGGAAACATATTGGAGTAAGAGCAAAAAAAAACACGTTTGGCTGGCTCAGTCACGAAATGATTCCAGGAAACAACAGCCTGATAAGTGAAGAATAAATTCCTGCATGCGTATGGACGATTTTTGACAAGATGACTCCGGAGAACACGGATTTTGAAAGAAAACCGGCTCCGAAACAATTTCTTGTTACACGAAATTCATAAACAGCGAGCGCGGTGTGCAAGGCCTTTTGCGTGAAGGTGGACCTTTAAATTCCCATTTCAAAACGCTCAAAATCATGTCCCTTTAACCGTTTAAAAACTTCGCTTACTCGGGTTGTGTTTGAAAACAGGACAAGCTCTACGTCATGAAAAAGAAAGATGAAGTCCTCGAAGGCAAATTTCGTAACTCGAACTTTTCGCCTTCCATTAAAAAGACAACTGAGTATTCTTTTGATTTTTCCTTTCTATTTATAGATATTATTTATTGTTTCTCAAGTTTAAAACTTCATTACTGTAGAACAATCGTTTAGCTAAATAGGCATAAGCTTTTAAAGGAACCTCTTTTTCAAAAACGACGATGGTCATGCGATTTCCCGCCAAGAAACACGCTGGTTGCGCAAAAGCACCTCGCGATTTCCAGCCTTGGATCTTCTCTTCCCCTCCTCCAGACAGAGTCTGTATATACGGGCTTACAGGCGTACGCTGACGTCAGAACCAAAATTTCTCCCATCGATATAGAGTACCGGATTTTCTTACCCATGGTGATCCGCTGCTCGTGTTTTGCGCGCGGGAGCTCAACTATTAATGGCTCAACATTTTGCAGTGTCACGCTACGTCTCCCGGAACGCCAGGATACTTAAACACGGAGCACCGGAATTTTTAAACCCTGAACACCGGGATACTTATACCCGGAATGCCGGAATACTTCAACTCTACAAGATCTGAAAACAAATCACAAGATGCTGAAACGACGAACAGTTAAGGTTAAGCCACGCCACATTATTAACGTTACTTTCTGACCCCGCCGAAACCATTCTCCTCACTATCCCCACCCCACCCCCCTTCCTTACGTTTTCCCGCCAACCATAATTATCATAATTTATTCATTCCTCGGCTTTTCTGAGCTGCCATCGACATGGAGGACTCTCCAGCAAGGTAAGCGTATGTAGCTGAAATTTTCTCTTTAACTTTACGCGTTTGAAGTATCATTTACAAAGTGATAAACTGTTATTCCCTTCCCTTTAGTCCCAGCCAAAGCCCAGAGAAAAAGAGGTGAGATATTAAATCTTAACCAGTTTTATAACTCAGTTGACAAATGTCAGGCACATGGTGTGGCTTCATGTAATGAAAGCAAAACTGAAAATATCCAAGCAGTATAAGTGCTCTTAGTGACGAGTTTCATATCTCAAAAACAGGTACTCCAAGAACCTTGGCTGTAATATTTTTTGAGCTTGTGAAGACATATGGATCGTTAAATCTTTCACTTAGGGGGTAACGCTGATAAATCAATAGCTACTTGATTCGAACTCTCGTGGTATGTCGACACCATGTTTCTTTAAGGTGTCTGAACACAGTTTGCGCGTGCTCTTCGATTTGTACTACTGACGTGAATAAGTGCGCGCACAAGGCTTTGAGAAAAACAAACATGGCGCCTGTACAGCGACATTTCATTTTGTTCAGTGAAGATTGTGCAGGTGTTTTTTTTCCGTCTTAACTATCAAACAGTTTCCATGTGTCAAAAACGTTTGTTTTTCAATGTATTAAAGGTAATACTATTGGAAAATACCCTGCCTTTCTGGGATTGTTTGTATGGATCGAGAAAGATCGAGAATCCTGTCAAATGCAGCGCATGCGCAGTTAACCAGAAAATTGTGACTGCACAATTTAGTGGAAATGCACTGATTTCTACGGAACCGCTCGTTAGAATTTCATGATAATTGGTAGAATAATAGTTCAGAACATTGCGTGACTCGCGGGCAAACAAAAATTGAAATCTTGCACAGGACATGTTCAGAAAACGTTAAAACGCAAAAAACAAAATAACAGGAGATCTCTCTATCAAAATGTCCCGAGAGCAGTGTCAATAGGCAAGTATTTTTCTGAGTTTTCTAGAGACAAATGATGAAATAATCCAACGACTGGATTTTCTGAAAATAAATCAAACTTATTATTTAATGCTGGTTTACTACCAGCTGCGTTGCCATGGTAACGTTACCTAGTCCAATAAAACATATCAAAATACAACCTTTTTTAAGTCCAACTTGCACCTTGCCAATTTTGGCTGGCCAACTGCCAGTGGTTTGAAAATAACGATGAATAACGCATAGGTACAAGAAAACCGTGTTCGGCCACCTTAATCTGTTCTCCATTATTTTGATTTACGATCCATATCGGTCTTCACAAGCTTACAAACACACACACACACACACACACACACACACAAAAAAACAAACTGACAGCCAAGGTTCTTGGTGTATGTGTTTTTGAGACAGTTTACTCGTCACTTAGAGCATTTATACTGCTTGGATAATTTCAGTTTTGCTGTCATTACGTGAAGCCACACTATGTGCCTGACATTTGTCGACTGAGTTAGAAAACTGGTTAAGATTTAGCCTGCGCACAGACGTCTCCTATTCCCTTTAATTCACGCGGAAAAGGGACGGCGTCCCTTTTCCGCGTGAAGCAGAGGAATGGGAGACGTCTGCGCGTAGGCTAATTAAGACTCAATGTCTTACCTCTTTTTCCGGGCTTTGGCTGGACTAAAGGGAAGGGAATAACAGTTTATCACTTTGCAAATGACACTTTAAACGCGTAAAGTTAAAGAGAGAAAATTTATGCCGATGCCAGGGGGAAAAGCCCAGGAAAGAATAAATTATAATAATTACGGTTGGCGGGAAAACGTAAGGAAGGGGGTTGGGATGAAGATAGTGAGGAGAATAGTTTTGGCGGAGATCAGAAGGTAACGTTAATAATGTAGCGTGGCTTAACCTTAAATGTTCGTCTTTTCAGCGATCTTGTGTATATTAAATCGGTCATTTAGATTTGAAGTATTCCTGGTTTTCGGGTTTAAGTATTCCCGCCATCATCCGGTGTTCCGGGTTTAAGTATTCAGGCGGTCCGGGTTTAAGTATTCCGGCGTTCCGGGTTTAAGTATTCGAGCGTTTCGGGCTTAAGTATTCGAGCGTTCCGGGTTTAAGTATTCCAGTGTTCCGGGTTTAAGAATTCCGGCATTCCGGCGTTCCGGCGTCCCGGGTTTAAGCACATGCCGTGCATGGGCTGGATAAGCAACGTATACAATCCATTACCTTGTGGGCGTCGATTTGTTCATGTATGAAGATGCCTCTTTTCCTTGCTGAACCACTTTTTGATTTTTTTTAATGACTGAAATAAATGATAAATGACTGAATTTTGAAAAATCTCTGCTCTTCAAACCCACGCGCTAAAGTATCGTCAATACTGTGGTAGCACAGGGCTGCAAACCTCCTTGGAGTTTTATTTAAGTAAAATTAACGTCATTTGTTTAAGTTATTAATCTAACAGTCCTAATCAGTTTAAGGTACAACCATGGAAGCTTTAAACTAGAAAATTGATTCTCCAGATACAACAACCAACTTCCAGGTTATTTTGCTGAGCGCTTTATCTTCGAGAGGAATTCAGTCAACCCCAGGTTTTGCATTTCTGGTTCAAGTAACTCATTATTTATCTGTAACAGAGATTTGAAAAACCAAATCGATGTTACAAACTTTTCTGGTGAACGTTAAAGTTGAGACGAAGAGGGAGAAAAGGTTCGTGACGAAGTGAGAGAGGGTCTATGACTCTGACACTACAATAAGGGTTAATATAAGGCACAAGATCTCTACTACTCTGACACATTCCATTTTAATTTTGTCTGTGGTTTTTCAGGTTACCATTAAATTAAAAGAAATAACTGAAAGAGACCGTCGCAGTAGTGAAAATGTCCAATAACACAAGTATAGCTGTTCAGCCAGCCCACGTCGCCACTTTAAACGTCGACGTCGTAGCGATCGCTGAACTAGTTCCTGTAGCACTGTTGATCATCATCACCAACGGTCTGGTTCTGATTTTATTTGCAAAAAGAGCCCAGCTTCGAACGCCACCAAACTACGTCCTCTTCAGCCTGGCAGTCTGTGACTTCATGACCGGAGTCATGATCATTCCCCTGTTCATTATTGTCGCCTTCACACCGGTCGTCTCATCCTTCGAGGTGAAAATTTACTTGGCTTTTCTGGTGGGAGTCCTTCACAATCTGTCCGCCATATCAACTTGCTATCATATTCTCTTTGCCACTACAGAGAAATATTTGTCCGTAATCTGGCCGGTGAAGCATCGATTGTTATCCAGGAAAACAGTTCTAGCAGTACTGGAAATTATTTGGGCGGTGTCTATAATTGTGACTTTCATTCCCTTTGCTTGGTTTAACAGGGAGTACACAGAAATCCAAGAGAAATTGTCACTTGGACATGTTACATTTTGCCTCATTTCTGTTTTCCTGCTGCCGTATTCGTTCATGATCTACGCTTTTGCTGAAATTTTCAAATGGATTTCCAATCAACGCAAAATGAAACACAAAGCTCTCACAAAGCCACATCGCAGTCGACAAGCTGCTCTTGAGAAAAGGTGTTATATCCTGTTCGCTTTCATGGCAACGGTATACCTGGTCTGTTGGCTGCCATGGTTTATTTTGACGCTGTTAAACAAAGTGTACAACAATGGGAATGATCTTCACATTCCGTCCCACGTATTTGGCCTCGTTAGGTACGTTACTTCTATCATCAATCCCATTCTGTATACCTTCTTTAGGCGAGATTTTAAAACGGCGCTGAAATCATTGTGTCGAAAGAAGCCATCATGGTACTCTTTTTGCCACTCGTTTTCTACGGCCAGAAAATTAACTACACCCAGTGCCAGAAAACTGAATGATGAAATGGCTGAAGACATCGTTTAGTGATCAGCAAGTCGGATTGTTGACAGGATACACCCACATGACTGTTTATCCGTTTTCCCACAAGGAATGCGCGTGGGCTACTCGCATGAACAGGGGAGTCGTATATCTCTGTCGTGAGCTTGGATCTTTCTATTTTCGCCAATGTAGTCGGATCGACGGTGTCCTATGTTTGCACTAAATGCGACCTAAATGTCGTGTCGGACTGAAAGGCGAAACAAATACCTTATAGGCATTGGCGAGGAGGTTCTGACACTCCCTTGACATACGGCAAAACCACCGTGGCCTACTTCTGTATAGTGAGAAAACCTGATAAATAACTTTCGAGTCCTTACAGTCAATAACATTATGGCTTACTGAAAAACCAAACCAGGCCAATAACTTAAGCAGAGTCTTGACACTGTCTTCCGATGAGTCAGTTTTCTCTCTAGTCACACGTCTTTACGTCTTAGTTGAAGCATCAGTTTAAAAAAATCAGTCCGCATGGGGAGAAGGGTAGCCTGAGAAAACAGCCTATTATAAGGGAACTGAGCATTGCTGTGACCCAATTGATCACACTAGGCAAACTACTAACAATCACTAGGTTCGATCCATTCATCACTAAACAACAGTGCATTGGAATACGTTAATCTGGTCACTGATGGGCCAAGAAAATCTGCTCGAGTTAACAAGCTAGCCGAATTAAAAGGGTCTTTAATTGGTAAATGACTGCACGAGCATTTGTTTGAGCTACTGAGATATGTGACCGTAATAACGAGTTGTCCACATTGAAGGGGTGACCGTGAGGCGGGTTTGGACTGTATGTCTTAAGGCTACATTGATTTGAGCTGTTACAAACTAATGATGATCTTGGGTTCAAGTCAGCAATTAATAACAGTCCTTCTTTTAAATCCTTCAACAAAGGAATTCTCCTACCGTCCTGCTGAAAGAGTTCTGGACACGAACCATTTACTACCTCCGGAACGATATTTTACAATTCTGACCATAAATAAGACAACAATTCCTTCCTCTTCCTCTGAGCGAACCCATCAAGGCGGGAAGTGTTTTTACTTATTGCTGTTTAAGAAGGGAGAACCATCACAAAAACACAAAACGAGTGAAGATGAACGTTACAGCTATGAGTGGGAGTATCTTGTCTCTCTTGACTTTGCCACCTGCAAGAAAAAAGTGAATGACATTATGCAATTAATATCTAAACTCATTTTCATTGGCTGCTAGGATGCAGATTGGTCATGTGATTAAGTGCAGCTTACCAGACGTTTTTCGAAAATCATAAAAAAGTTCACCTAAATTGTGCCTTAGCCGGTTCCAAACATAATCCGGAGATTGCCGAAGGTAGAAAACTTCGAAAACATTCCGTAGGATTTCCGTAGGATTTCCGCCCTTAGTTCTTTGACGCGTTTTTCCTGTTCATCGAGGCTCAAGGTTTCACAGGTGATAATGGCGCAAGACAAACATTGAAAAAGAATAACGCTTTAAAAACACCATTATGAAGTATAACGCATCAACCTTAAAGACTCTTTGGAATATTGGACGAAATCGCTGACCAGGACTAGAATCCTTAACGCAAAGACGATACATGTGTCACTTTTTGTTGCAACAGCTATGATCTATCGGTATGCAAAAAAGCACACCCAATTGAGACCCAAAGTGGCCCTGGCCTGCTTCATACCAAGCCCGTACCAACGTATAAAGTTCACCTCCTTCCCCATTCACTGGCAATGTACTGTTGCCAAAACTCAGAACAAGAAGCCAAGTTACTTACCTGAATTACTTTTTACTTCTCTCTGATCTATATTACTATCACGAACTAAAAAAAGAGGAACAAAACATCATCTCATGATATTCAAATTTTTACTGATTGTTGTAAATAGTCACTAACCGTTATTGAGTTGAAGCTTCTCAGATGTGACCACACCTGAGCAACTTTTTTTACGATAAATAAATAAATACAACCATACATACATGAAGTTTTGATTCTTTGAAATCAAATTAAGTTAATTATTGAACTGTAATTACGCAATTTAGCAGGCACGATCGGATTTCGTTTATTCCTCGTGACTCTCTTTCTCGCATTCAGCAAATCGCTTGTGATACGTTGTCGCGTTTTCTTCGTCGTGTTTCCTTCTTGTTTATCGTCAACTCCCTTCTTTGCTTCTCCGGGCTCACCATGGGTTCACGAAGATCTAAACGGTAACTCGCAACTCGTCATTTGAGCGACGATTTTGCATGGGATTCGTTTCCTCACTTGACACAAGGCCTTCGAAGCGTGCTTTCGTCTCGATCGCCTCCTACTGCATCCAAGTCGGCCCCTTCTACCTCGCAGATAGAGGAGCAGCATTCATGCCCAGATTCTCCTGAATCGATCAAGGCCTCATTGCCGCCAGCGTCTTCGCTGCCACTCTCCTCCGCCGGTTTGTCGCGTTCACCCGATGATATCTCCACGCTTCGTCTCCACATGGAGACACAAGAGTTAGAAATCAAAAGGCTTCGACTCGAATTACAGTTGGCCCAGGGCAAGCTTTCCGCCACCGCAACGTCCACATCGAATGATGGCGAGGCACAAAAGGCTGAGAAGTCCGAAAAGTTTCTCGGAGATCAAAGAGCTCCTCAGCGGATCATCAACCCACAAGACCGGCCGCACATTTTCGCTGCAGGTGAGCCTAAATTATTCAATGAGTTGACTATAGTTGAATTCTCTGCCGGTTATATTGTGATTGTACAGCGCTGCAAAGATCAGTCTCGCCGCGAAGCAATGCTAAACCATTTTCACGACCTCATGGTGCTTGTGTCTTCATACACGTGGTCATCGGTTCGCACCTTTCATTATAAAGTTGTGCAGAGTATCGTAATAGGCCTCGCTTCCTGGGGGATTCTTTCGACACCTTTAAACAGCCCTTTTTCTTACCCACCGCTCTCCTCGCGAACTCTTCAGCAAACCCCACAAGCAGACCTGAAAACAAGCCCCCGTCCAGCTCGCCCTCCCAGCCTTCGATACCACGCAACCAAATCTGCGTCGCCTGGTCATGGCATGAAGACTGCGAGAACCAAGAATGCCTCTTACGGCACATCTGCATCATCTGCAAGCGAGATCATCAGGCCAAAAGCTGTCCAAAACGGAAGTATCCTGTTCCCCCACGCCGCCCAGAACCCTCTCGCCACGATTGACTACATGTCTGCCTGTCCTCAACTCCTTTGTTTCAAGCCTTAGCCTCTCCGTCAGCTCAAGATGCTTTTTCATTGCCCTGCTATTAGGAAAGCCCTCCTCCATCGCCTCGTACACCCGATACCTCGACCAACTCTCCTCCTATCGTTACCATCAGTCCTTCATCTGCATCACCTCTCCCGATCAAGCCTGATCTCACTCGTCACATGATTTCTCTACGTTCCAAACTTCAGCAGGCCTCTGGATAGCCTGAATTTCAGTCGTCTCCTCTGGTCGCTCACTCCCGAGTGAGACGTCTCAATCAATGAGCCGCTAATGCCATCCAGTGACGTCACGGCGACTCAATGTTAATTTATGCGCATTATTTCTGTTCCCGCGAAAAATTCAGCTTTTGCCGCCCTCGAATAGACGCACGCCTGTCGCTCGATGGCAAGGGTCAAGTACCTTTTGTTTTGCTTCTGTGTTATGTCTTTCATCGCAACTATTAAGCTAGTGGTTTCCATTGGAAAGTGAAGTGCTGCGGGTAAAGCGCATGCAGTGGTTTAACGGCCAAAAGTGAATTATTCACAAATATCTTGGTCCTTGGTGAAACGCGTGACGGACGTCAGTGACGCATCCGTGAGACAGACCTGAGGAGTCGTTTTTTCTCCCAAATCTTCGTCATGAATGAAAGAACGGAGAACGAAGTACAACAATTATTTTTAGGTAATATTTGACTCAGAAGAGACCTCGCTTCATCGTGCAAAACGCTTTCTTCACCTGTTTCAGCTGCTTTCAAACTCTTCGCCGCCTTCGCAAAAACGTAGCTTCCTACACGAAACAGGATTTCTCCGCTATAAGTTTTCCAAATCCCACTTTACCGACGGTCGAGTGTTCTTTAAGGTTCCATCGTTAAAATAGTTTGTTTTCTTTCTGAATCGATTGATGACTCAATGAAAAAAATACAACAAAATAGAAGAATCCTCGATAAAACATCGAATGTAATAATACTGCACAGTTCCAGGAATTGCTAAAAATATTCTGAGAAAAGTATGGCTGCAATTCAAGATAATTTACCTTCACTTGCATTCAAACTCTTCGCCGCCTTCGCAAAAACGTGGCTTTTTACACAAAACAGGATTTCTACATACCACTTGGTCATTCATGAGAGCACGCAAGGGAGAAATAACAATGATACAGTGTGCTTCAAATTGTGTACACGATTTGGAGAGTTCACTCGCAACAAGTGGTGCAATCTGGAAAATTTAGCTGCCATAGCTCGTCGGAAGGTTAACGAAAACATTTTCCCTCGACAGGAAGTGAAAGAGAGCGTTTACCTGTTCAGGGTATAACTTAGCTAACCCCAAGATTCGATACTGCTTCTTTGAAAGCCTTCGCCCGAAGTGAAATCCCTGCAACTGCCACTTTGTAAACATTCCTCGCACTTTGAATAATTAATGAAATAATTTATGCGAATAATTGAGAATCAGCCAATCAACACCGCTGTCTGGTTTTTGGACAGTGACGTCACTGGACGGCTTAGCGGCTCATTGATTCAGACGTCTCTCTCAGGAGTGGGCGACCAGAGGAGACGGCTGAAATTCAGGCTAGCCTCTGGACCGAACGCTTTCTCACTCCGTTTGCCGGTTCCCTCTGGTCTCAAGGTGGCCAAATGGCGACCTCGCTTGCACGGTTACCACGACACAAAACTGTGTGACTTCCTCGAATTCGGGTGGCCCATCGCTTACGTTGCGCCCAGCCCCCCTACATCGACCTACCGAAATCACGAATCACAACCTGACATCATTAAGTCCTATCTCGACAAAGAGTGTGCATTGGATGCCACCTGTGGTCCTTTCACAGTCAACCCACTGAACAGGAATCTTACAGTTTCACCTCTTCAAATCGCCCTTTACTCTTCGTTTACCCGGCACAGACGCTTTCGTCACCATCATCCTCGAAAAAGGCGCCGGTTGCCTTCTATTCAAGAAAGCCCTCGGTTTACGGCATGAAGATTCCCTCTATTTCGACATCGTTCCTCCCTTTGGCCTCCGCTCAGCCGCCATGATGTGCCAGCGGACTACGTCAGCGGTTTCTTATATGTACGAGTCCCTTGGTTATGAGTGTACAAATTACATACACGATTTCGGTGGCGCGGACTCTCCTAAGAAGGCCGAGCAGGCGTTCCAGGCACTCCGACAGCTCTTTTCTGTCCTGCGTTTGGATTCCTTACCTAACAAGGACTGTGAGCCCTCCACCTGCATCACTTTTAGCACTCGGCATCACTTTTAGCACTCTTGACATGACCATGTCAATCACACCCGACCGATTGAACGAGCTCCTGACACGTTGCTGATCGCTCCTTCATGCTGATGCAGTTTCACGCCACGATTTACAATCTCTGTTAGGCGTCATACCCTTCGTCACCCGGCACGCATTTTTATGTCAAGCTTACTGAACAATTTACACTCCAACCCGCCAGCACGTCTCTGCCCTTTATCCATAGATGATAAATCTGATCTACGCTGGTGGTGCTATTTTCTCCCACATTATAGCGGCGTCTCGCTCATCAAGGACACACCGTGGGTGCACAGCGCATTTTTCTTATCCACAGACGCCTGTGCGTCAGGTGCAGGCGGCTTTTATCAAGGGCAGTACTTTCACACCCCCTTTCCAGCTCTTCGCGGTCAGCGGTTTATTATCAATTGCGACATTAAGAACAGCGTTCTCGCCCTACATTCAGGCCTTTCGCGAACCTGCGGCATGCAACTATGTCTTCGCGAGATTTGGTTCTTATCGCTGCTTTCGATTTTGAACTAGTCGCAGACCATGTTGAAGGGGCCTCCAATGCCCTGGCAGACCACCTCAGCCGTTGGCATCTCTCTCCCAACCACAAGGCTCATTTCGAAACTCTCATAACTGAATTCTCCACTTCGCATGTCCCTTGCCCTCCTGAGCTATTCAATTTTGACGTGCACATCTAAAACTATATTCTTCTGCTCGTTCTTCAGATCATCAAGACACCGCACCTCCTGCGCCTGGCTCCTCCCCATCTCTCTCAGTGCTCCAAGGCTTTGTCCCCGACATCCAAGCCCAAGTGTACCCCCCCCGGCACTCTCGGTAACATGCGTTGCCAGTGGAACACATACCTTCTGTTCTGTCATCATTTTACCCTCACCCCGCTACCCGCCTCACCATCGACAGTTTCGTTTTTTCTAGTGTACCTGTCACGTAAGACCGCTTCTTTCCAATACGTCGTGAATCATCTGAACTCTGTCCGCCTGCTTCGCTTATATCATGGTTTTGCCTGCGACGCCTTAAACAGCTTCTCTGTTTCCCTGACTAAAAAAGGTCTCTAGCGCATCATGGGCACGAAGACTCAACAAAAGCATCCCATCACTATCGACCTATTGCAGCGAATGGGGAGTGCCTTAGACGTAGTCGTTCCGTCCCAGGCAGTCCTTTGGTGCTTATTTCTGATGGCTTTCTTTTTGTTTCTTTGCAAGTCCAATCTTACTGCGCCATCTGCACTCGAATTCGACCCCACGAAACATCTCACTCGGAACGATATTAAGCTTTCACCACAAGGAGCAGTATTACGCATTCGCTGGTCGAAGACCTTACAACACAAAGAGGGTATCCTGTTAATTCCCTTTCCAACCATCCCAGGCTCTCCCCTCTGCCCAGTGACAGCCATTCAGCATTATTTCCAGCTAGTGCCTGCCGACCCGAACTCGCCGTTCGTCTGTGCACCAAAAGGGCGCCACCTTCATCCTATCACCTTCGCCATGTTTTCCAGCTCTCTTAAAACTATCATAAAGACCATCGGACTGGATCCCCGGAATTATTCTCCTCACAGTTTTCGTCGGGGGGCGCTACCTACGCCTATCAGTCTGGGGCACCTGATCACCTCATCAAGCTTCACGGAGACTGGCGGTCGGATGCCTACAAACTTTATCCGTCTCTACCTCTTGCCACACGCACTCAAGTAGCCGATTGCATGGCCGCTAATTTAATTTCTCGCTCGTAGTTTTCATGTTCTTAGTTTTTTTTGCTATTATCAATTTTTCTTTCTTCAATTTCACGTTTTGACCTTTATTGACTTTTGGGGACTTCAATATTGTAAAAATTAGAGAAATTGTTTTTTTTTTGCCCAAACGTGTTTTTCGTTTCGTCTCTCTAGTGTAATGTGTAGGGAAATCATTTGAAGTTTTGATTCTTTGAAATCAAATTAAGTTAATTATTGAACTGTGATTATGCAATGTAGCAGGCACAATCGGATTTCGTTTATTCCTCGTGACTCTCTTTCTCGCATTTAGCAAATCGCTTGTGATACGTTGTCGCGTTTTCTTCCCCTTCCCACAGGGGACGTCAATATTGTAAACATTAAAGAAATTGTTATTTTTGTTTTTGCCCAGAAGTGTTTGTCGTTTCATCTCTCTAGCGTAATGTGTAGGGAAATAATTCATAAATAAATAAATAAATATACATTAAACATTCTAAAATAAATAAATAAATATACATTAAAAATTCAGTATAGTGAGAGTTGCCGGGTGTCCCTATGATCTCAGTTAAGGCAACTAAGGCAACTTAATACCATGGCTTTGTGCAAAAAGCCTTATCTAGATACCCCGGTACCTTTAACTTGTTGGTTTAGCAGCCTTTACTGGGAGCTCTCTGTTAGGTATTTTCTTTCAAATTCAATCAGTCTTGCACACACTCAATCTTAGTTTGTTGAACTTTATGCGCAAGTTGACAGTCCAATCCAGAAACAGTTCACATTTTGAATTCAAACTAAACAAAGCATTAGTTCTTACTGCTGCATGTTTGTCCTGTAAATCCTGCTGCACAAAAAACATTTGCAGTCATCACCTAAATTTACGCAAGTTGCTCCGTTCTTGCATCGGTTGCCCTTGCAGGCATCTGAAAAACAGGAAAGCGTCAAGACCCATTTAGAACACTATCCGTATTGTTACCTTTTTAAAGCGGCAATTTTGACATGGAGTTACCTAATCTAATAACTGCACAATTGAGCCTGAGGTATTTATTGTTAGTGTTTGTTTTAATATTCAGTTTTAATCTGGAAACTAAGAATAATTTTGGTCGGTTTTCAGAAACTTTTAAGGGTATCAAGTTTTGCACTTCCATTTGCAAACATTAAACCTAACGTAGTGACAATAGCTAAAGAAATTATTGTATGCTTTTTAAGTAGTGTGCAGTAAGTGAATTGTTTCTTACCAATCTGGTTTTCGTCTTCTGATTGTGAAACCCCCAAAAAAGAAATTCTTAGCATTACGATTCGTCATTCTCAACTTACAGTTGTCAATCAAACACTTATGTGTACGTAAACAGCTGGCAGACAGCATACACATACGTCTTCTCTACAATCGCTTGCTTCTGCAGCCCTCAGGGTCCCAAAATGGTGTGGGTTCTTAAAGCCCTAAATTTTTTGCCAGTACCTGGAGCCTGGAGTTTAGAAACTAGGCAAAAATTTTAATTCTTATGCCAACTGCCTAAAACAACCGAAGATAAGTGGAGGTTTTATACTACCGTTTCTGTGTTCTGCAGGATTTTTTTGGGTCCTGTGTGTGCTTATTGCAGTTGTAAGTGCTTCAGCAAACCGTGAGAGAAAATCCATTGGCAAACTCAGGGAACTGTTACATAAACGTCATTTTTTCTTAACTAGTTTCATGCAACTGGGCCATCTTCTGGACAATGTGATGATCCCCGAAGCCCAATTTTTCTGTGCTGGACCCAGAGTTGCTGAAACATCCTTTAGGGACCGATTACGTGAGGCGGGCTGGCTCGGTTTGCCGGGATCTCGGCACGTCTGTTAAACACACTAAAAATCACCTTCGGGATTACAAGGAAAAATCTCAGCCCGGCCAGCTGGGATCCCGGTATCGCGATACCGGCTAGACGGCCTGAAAACTTACCATGTAATTGCGATTGCCCGGCAGCCCGACGAGCCGAGCTAACACTTTTTCTTCACTAAATTTCACTTCACAGCAAAATGGATCACCAGAAGGTCAATATTTCTCTTCTAATTTAACACTTTAAGCGTTATCGAACCATAAATCTACATAAAACTGAAAATAATACACCGAAATAACGGATTAGCAAAAGTAAAACCATACGATTCATTCTCTTTGAGGTAGCCACCTTTCCACACGACAGCCTCTAAATTTAGCCACATACTGGGCAGAGCAGTCATCTCAGCAGACCGAGCCAGCCCGGCTCATGTAATCAGCCCCTTAGAATTACCAGTTGGAACAATTTCCTCTCCGGAGCCGGAGCCGGAATTGGACCCGGAACCAACCATTGTTCCTCCCGCAAAATAACAGTAGGGTGGCATGGCAAGTGTCAATGATTTGTGAATCGTCTACTTTTCTTATGAAAACGAAAAGCGTTTTTCATCTTGTCAGTTTGAATGGCCGGCGAAAAGGCAATTGCAAATTATCATGGCATTAAAGCTCCATCCCGGTCACCGGAGGCTAAGTTAGAGAAGCTGGAAATATTTAGATCGATTGGAGATGTTTAAGGTTTTCGTTATTTGGGCCAGAGGAATTAGAGGTATTTAACGTGGTTTTTAGTATTCTCTTAAAGGGCGGTTGGGGGGGGGGGGATTTCGAGGTTACGCGCGTTTTACTGCCGTTAACTAATTCAGTAGTCTCCTTCGCAACCTCTCGGGCCGAAGTCACAAAGCGCTCCCTTGGGACGGGGGCGGGGACGGGGACGGGGACGGGGAGCGCTGCGTGACTTCGGCCCAAGCGGCTGCGAAGGAGACTACCAATTCAGCTAGCTTTCTATTCATATTCAATTCACAGTTAGGTATGGTAATTAACAAAGACATTTGCTCTGTTGACTTACTTAAGGTTCACTGCTTTCGGATCCATGTTCGTCCGTCATCCTCTTGCATGAAATATTTCATTACTTGTAACATTTTTAAGTTTAAAGACAAATTTATGAATTTTGTTTCTTACAAAACGTTGACATAGAACAACTTATGAATATATTTTAAGATATTCAGGAAAAAGGAGATTTAAAGTAATATATTTCGGCCTTTTCAGTAATAATCAGCTAAACCTAACACACCGAAGTTTAAACCGGGGTTTAACTGTTTACACTTTAGCATAAACATTAAAAATAATAAGGCTTAGTGGTGCATGTTTTCCCATAAAATCCTTCTTGATAATTACATCTGAAGCCACTGCGTACCAACCTTACGCACGTTCCTCCGTTATGGCAAGGGTTACCTCTGCAGAGGCCTAGAGGAACAATTAGTAACAAAGATATGAGTTAAGCAACTAATCTTGTTATAGATTTGTTTTGTTATCGTTCTTATTGTTAGGTTTCTAAAGGAAAATCTCTTTGCTGTCGGTTCAACGACAACGAAAATGTACTAAAGTGTAGTAAGTGATATGGGATAGATTACAGGTTTGCACTGTGATCATTAAAGTGGTACTATGATCAAAAAATCACTTTTATTTTTTCTTCGGATTTCGAAACTATGTTTGTTTAACACTCCCCAAGCGAAATTATAAGCCTTAATTTTGAGAAGAAGACCGTTAATTTAAACTGCAATTTTCCGTTTTAATGGCCCGCCATTATTACACCAGAAAGGATACAATGACGTCATACACTCAAGAGCTGTAGAATGTAGTGTGTGAACGCGGCTTACAAATTATGCAAAACACGAGTTTGAGAGTGTGAAAGCTCAAAACTCCCGTGCTGCATACTAAATAAGGCACTTTCACACACACTGCATTCTAAAGCTCGTGAGTGAATGATGTCATTCTGTCCTTTCTGGTGTAATAATGGCGGACTATTAAATCGGAAAATTGCAGTTTAAATAAACAGTCTTCTTGTCGAAATTAAGGCTTAAAATTTCGCCTGGGGAGTGTTTAATAAACAAAGCTTCGAAATCGGAAGAAAAAATAAAAGTGATTTTTTGATCGTAGTACCACTTTAACATCATGGTTCAATTGACGAGTCAGGTTATAACCAGAGACATAAATACCGTCAATGGACGATATTCTGATAAGTAGATTCAGATTGTAGATGTCACCAACAAACGTTTTTCTCAGGCCTACGCTCACACAAGATAGATTGCCTTCGCGACCAGCGGAATTTCGATGGTTTCGTGCAGTCCCAAGTAATCAAACCTATTCAGACGGGGGGGGAGGAGGGCAATTGTGCCCGCACTGACTTTGGACGTTTACAACTTTTTAAATAAGCAAGCTAAACCCATCACACTTGGTGACTTTTCCTAAAATTTATCTGGCAACAATTTGGCGTAGCAAGTGCTTGTCTATCACGTGCGACGTTACCATGGCAACCACGTTTTGACAGGCTGTTTTTTCAGAAATTTAAATTTTCACCTTTACATTGAAAAATTGTTACTTTTCTAAATGACTTTTACATTTTCATATCATTTTTGTGTTCTTTTATTGCTTTTGGCTACTCTGGTCAATTTTGGCATTTTTCAAAGGTTCTGGGAAAATCAAGAAATCCAAGATGGCGGATCCAAGATGGCCGCCGTTTGAGAACCTGACCTAATTCTGACGTCATATGACGTCACTAGCGTATGTTGCGGACCTCAAAGCAACCCTTTTTAGAAGTACTATCTGCCCTCCAAGTTTCGTTGTCATAGCTTTGACATTCTCGGAGTTAGGAGGTGGGGACCGAATCAGCCCCCCTCCGGTCCCAGAAGACCGAAAAAAGCCCGGTCTGAACAGGGTTAAAGGATAGTCAAATTAAGAAGACAAATGGCATTAAATTGACGCAAGACCAAACTAAAAAGTAGTTATAGACTGTGACTAGGAAAGACATACCTGGCGGTAAAATTTTTTCTCCGGATCAGATGCAGATCCTGAACCGGAACCAGAACTAAAACCAGATCCCCAAACGGAACCAGAACCAGATCCCGAACAGGAAGCAGAGCCTGAATCACTCATTTCTCCTTCTATAACAGAAGAATAGTATCATTTAAAGTAATAAAGGCGAAATTTAGTCCCTCATTTTTTGGAGATGTGTGTTCGCTCTCAATAAACTAGGTTAACACATTGATGATATGACGTGTGCTCTACTTACTGTTACAAGTTTTCCCGTAAAATCGTTCTTGACAGGTACATTCGAAACCACCACACTCCAACGTTTCACAAGTTCCTCCGTTCTTGCAAGGATTTCTTCTGCAGGAGCCTTAAAGAAAAATAATAAAAATGAATCAATTAAAAAAATGACCAATTTTTTATAAGATTTTTTAGATGCCGTGGTCTTAGAAAATTTGTGGTTTACGGAAATACGGAAAAAAGGTAGCAGTCGTTTTGCTTTATTTTATAAAACAAATTGAAAATGCTCGCTGTGGTCTTGACTCGTTTGCGAAGTGACCTGTCTGTTAAGGAGAATCCTAACATATTTATACAAACCGCTTTGACTGCGCACCCTTTCAAATTGACTTGCGGATTCTTCGAAACTCCCTCTTGTATTTGTATCAGTTTTTCTTAGAGTGTCGAGGATTTCAAAGCGACTCACTGCTAAAATATGATCTTTACAATCCCCTTTACATCTTTACAAGGTCGAGTTTGCAGGTTCAACCTTTTTATAAGAAAAAATGAAATACTGAGTATGTCGGAAGCGTGCACCTGTCGGACGTTCTAACCACTGAGCTACTGGGAGACTCGTGGCGAGCGAGGTCATATTTACTAGGTTTATAGTGACATGCGTCCTGCAATACCGCCAGGAACAGCAATATTGAAAGCCCCCTGTGTGATGATAAATAAAGAAATATCGACAAAGAAGTCGTGAGCTTTATGAATAACAGCTTCACCCTGGCATGTCACTTTCTCGTGTTGGTGGAGTTTTTGTTCTTGATGTCCCCAAGAACTCTGCCGAAGGTAGGTCTAACAATGTCAGATTGGTTAAGGTTGAAAGACCAAAGTATAGCCCTTGGGCCTCTAGGTTAGGGTTTTGGTGTGGGGCTAAGCACCCCACTAATTAAAAAAAACAGTCGATTAAAGAAACGACAAACTCCTTCGGAAGACAACTTTATCACAATAGAGAACCGCTTGTGTTATGGGTAAGGGCCAAAGCCTCGAAAGACTGTCCCCTCAATTCCCTACGTGGGGAGCAGGAATGGATGTAATAGCAGCAAGTCCTTGAATATCTGGAACCTACCTGGGGGTAAAATCTCTTCTCCGGAACCCTCATAGCCAAATCCCGAACCGGATTCGTGACCAGAGCATGACCCTGAGCCTGAACCGGAAACGTCAATAGGCTCTGAACCGGAACCGAAACCAGAACCAGATCCGGAACCGGAACCGGAACCGGAACTGGAAACGTCAACAGGCTCTGAACCAGAACCGGAACCAGATCCTGAACCCAAGGCAGAGCCAGAATTGGACTCCGAACCAGAAGCCGATCCTGAACCGGAACCAGAACCGGAACCCGAACCACTTTCTTCTCCTTCACGCTCTATGGCAAAAGGATAAAAACGTTGAAAAACTCAGTACAATGTAATCTGAAACTTTATTTCAACTTATAGAGGAGTTTTCCATGAGATTATACGTGCGCAATTTTTTCGTATTACTGTGGCCATAGTCCATTTTGCATTAAGTCATTCTTTAGCACGTTTAGCGTTTTTACACAAATTAGCATATTTTCTAGCCATTTTAATCCTATTAATGAAATATATATTTATTTCTATGCCAAAAATGTTGCTAGGATATGTATTTTGACTCCCTAAAGACCTTTTTTATCTTTTTATCGTTAACTCATTAAAACGTAATTTTTAAGAGATAAACCATCAAAGAGTGCGTTTTAAACAAAAACAGCAAGACTAGACGGAAGATCAGAACGCGTCATTTGATCGTTTGAAAGGCGAAGGTGTGCGGGCAAGTGCTCAAACCACAGCTAGGACGTGGCAAAACTCAACCCAAATGGATATAGTAGCAAGCAGAACTTAGCCAAAAGCGACACGCGACCAACAGCCATGGGGGTAATAAGAAGCACCGAGTGTATAGAAAACATCAAAGACAGTAGCAAATTGGCCTCCTGTTGCATGTTTTCCCAGTGTATCCTTCCGGACAAGTGCATTGGAAGCCACCAGGAGCTAGGTTTTAGCAAGTTCCTCCTTTCTTACATGGGCCTGAAAGTAATATTCAAAAGAAAATGTTTATAAATTTAACCAATGCCCTAGCATGTATTCTTGTCACATTTTTGAAAATTTAAAGACCTGCTTTCCTAGAGTCTAAAACCTGAGTTATATAATGCAGTTCTAACTTTTGAATCCACAGGAGAAATCCTTTAATTTTAAATAAATCTCGTACGAAGTACTACCGTGTGCTTTCATCTTGAGAAATTGAGAGCTGGAGATTTAATTCTACAAGTTTGAATTTGGCCCATTTTAAGGGTGAAAGAGTTTTATTAGTTGTTAAAATTAAATAAAAGATGCTAAAATGAACTACACCAGCCCCCAGGCCTAAATTTGACACCTCGACGGGAGAGGGGTTACCTGAAAAACGGTTATATGTTGACCCAGTTTCTATTGAATGTCTGAAAAAAGCTTGTCTGAATAAAAGGGTCTTCATACTTTTTCTGGTCACGTTCATATATGTACATAGTCGATTTTCACCGTGAAATTAACAGGAATTTGCGTCAAATATGATTGCTCTGTTTCTTTTGTGCTCACGGTAATAATGAAACAGGGCAATACCGGCAAATACTTTTATCCATTCACCCCCGAGACGCCCAAAGGCCCATGGAGAACCGGGCTTCTTGTGCCATTTGAGACGTCATCACATAAAGACGTCTAAAGTGATGAAGTGGTATGAGATTTTGCAAATCCTACCTAATTTACAACGATGGGGTGAATCTGGCCAGGGCAACACATCACAAACCAAAAAATTTTCACGAGCAGAATGGAAGAAAAAGGAAATTTCCCTACGGACTGTTCCTTTTTGTGTTAAACATTTACTCTTTTCTTTTCTTTTTCTCTTCCGTTTAGGCCGAGGGTTTAATAACTAGGAGATAAACGTCTGTTAAATGGCTAAAACACCGGCAAAAACGAAAAAGGGACGGACCACGAAAAACCAGAAAGTTGTGCTGGTTCCTGTTTACACTTACTTGCAATAACGTTGCCATCCAAAAATGAAAAAAAGAATTAGCCATTCAATTTAGCCATTCAAATTACATTCTCAGATTCTAATAATTCTCAAAGCCCTTATGCCTAATAGTATAATACTTCAATTTTGTATCGACTGAGTTGATGCAAGGTAAATTGGCCACCGGAAAGACCTTTCGAGCTTTAGCCGTTTCGACAGAGCAATTCCCTGGATGTAGTTAGCCTCTCTTATTTATTCCTATTTGCCTTTTTATTATTATTTTTTTTTTGTTCATTTCTATATGAAAACGATATTGCAATTAGGTGTATCTCGTCCAAGAGCTACCACATACTTTGGAATTGGGCACATTCCCGAAGTCAAAGTTTGAAAAAAATGGCCCATAATTTTAAGGAATACTTATTTTTTATGGTACAAAGCGCGTTTTAGACTATTTGGCCCGCATGACGAGCAAACAAATGCCATTTAATTTGCTGCTCCAAAACACATTTTCTCCGTAAACTGAAAACTGCCTACATAAACTGAAAACTAAACTGAACTAAACAATTATTGACGAACCAGCCTTAATTTTTTTTTTATATACACGATAAAAATTAAACTAAAAGCTTGTGGATTGTGTAAGAAATAAAAAAAAGTCAAAAATAAAAAAAATGCTGTTTTCATATTACTTGAAATAAATTTTGACTAGAAATAATTAAAACCATCTGACATATTGATCCTTATACAAAATACTTCCCAAGCAAGCCACCTGGAGAAGACTTAACAATAGAATTTAATGTATCAACCCAGAGGGAAGACAACAAATTTGCGTCAAAACGTCTTTTTATTATGTGGTTGTCATGGAAAAATCACACTTCTTGAACAAAAGCTTGCTACTTCATTAGGTTCCATCGTGATTGTTGTTTTTGAAATATCTTAAATGCTTTTGAAGTTTAAAACGTTTAATTTTCACCAGGGCTTACTCGAACTCAACAAAGTTTTGATGGGCGAAGAACTGAGGTCCGTGAAACTTCATTTGTATACATCGTTGTCCTTTCTTAATTCTCTGCCTCAGAGTTTAAGTGGATGTTGGATGGTTCAGCATGAACAATGCATTAAAAGCCGTTAAACAGTAAATTACTTCTTTTTTGGCACAAGTTAAAAATTAGTTATAGTACCAAGTGCACAAAGATCAGCTAACCTTGTTTTTATTCCAAAATGAAAGGGCAATTGGACAAAAATCACGACTAGTTTTGGCATTTTTTGTCTTGTTAAATAAATCGCCTTTTGTCTGTCTTTTTGATTAGCATGGTTTTAGACTCATCACTTTTAATTAATAACGTAGATATTCAATTCGTGATTTCTTTGCCTTCCTGCTTCTGGTGGATTCATTTTTTTTGTTAAACGAAATGGAAAGGAAAAGGATATATATGTGGATAGTAGAGTTATTTTACTTTTGTAGGATCCTTAATACTAGGATCCTTAATAAGTACTTCTTACATCCAAATTGACAGAAGAAGGCAAGTGATTTTGGGTAGCAAAAAAGGTACATCTTACATTGATTCAAAATCACTCTCCAGGATATTTCATAAACACACCTGCCTGAGAGCTTTTTCTGCTAAAAAAATCGTGCAGTAAATAATGTTTTACCCCTTTGTCAGACTTTCATGATCAATGACCACAAAGTTTCATTTTTGCCTAATTAGGTCAAAGCATTTCTAATAAGTGCAATTAGAACGCCCGAAAACAGCTTTCGTGCATGGAATCCAAGATGCCTTGAAAATCCACTAAATGATTCTAGCACATTCACATACTGTGCTTAGAATTATTTAACTGATATCAGTAAATTGACAGTCGGTATAACACGAAAAGATATTCCATTTGTCTAAGGTATCTATTCTAACAATGCAAAGAAAATGTCTAAAGATCATAAAAGATGTCAACGCCACGTGAAAAGGTCGTGTTGCGTAAATTAAGTGATGTCATTATTTTGTATCAGAGAATTCTGCTTCATAACGAAGTTTATGATTCTCTTATTGGTTAAAAATTCACGTTGAAGGATTAAAAATAATTTCCCAATGCACGGCATCTATTTTGGATGACCTGACTAATCTTTGATTTTAAGACAATCCTGCAAAGCAGTTTGAGAGAGTTTCACATGGATCATGGCCGTGTGATATTTCTTCCAAAAGTGACGTCAGTGAAGCGCTTGTATTCAAAACAGTTATCAGCAGCGACTAATAAAAACGCGCCAAAAAGTATTGCATGAATTTAACAAATTTTGGTACTTATTTATTTTTGTTTACATTTTTCATTTCTATGCTTTTCTAGTAACCTGAGTCAACTCTTGCTGGGATTACGGACTAGTGCTTTTGATGAGCACAAGAAGAATTAAAAGCGATTAATTGAGAACATGGAAACTAATTGTAGGTCACGAAGTACATGCAACAACCCTTAGGGAAGGATCTAAACCAGCTTACAAAATAAATAAAATTTACAGTGAACATAGTTGTCTTCTAATTTGCCATAATCACAAAAATAAATCAAACAAAAATGTTCGATTGTTTTAAAGTGTGATAGATCTTTCATACATTGGTCAGCGTTCATTTAAGACACCACCGAAAATTCCTATACGTGGTCAAACGGAAAAAACTTAACTGGCGACTGTGAACGAGGGTTCACTGTATTTATTTACAAGAGCATGAGAGCCGACAGGATACGTATAAGAGTTGGACGACGACTCGACGACGACGACTACTCGGTTGTCAACGGTTGTCAAAATTAAGAGACATAAATTTCGATTGACAAATAATTTAATTAGCGATTTTCTGTTTTTACACACGGCCTCCTTGAAAAGCAGGTGTTTTCTTTTCATCTTTATTATTTTAGTTTTTTTTTTATCTTAGTTTTCAGATTAGTTAGGAAGTTAGTTTTTTCTATACTTCAATGTAAATGTATACCTGAAGGAAATACCGTGTTTAAATAAAGTTACCTTACCTTACCTTACCTTAACTTTCGTTCACCCTTTGCTCGATTAGGGATTTTAGCTAATACATGGTCAGGTGAAAAAACAAAACAAAACAAAACAAAACAAAACATGGGGCCTTTACTGAATTGGGGTGTGGCCAAATTATTGAAACGCAAGTTAGTGTAACTGATTAGGTTAAGATTGGAGCTAGGTAATACAAACGTTTAACTGTCAGCTAAAAAAAAACTGATGGAATAACTCCCTGTGATCTGATGTAGTAATCATTTGCTAAATCAGTTAATTGATCATTGAAGATGGAAGAAATTTAATCTAAAATCCTAAGCGTTAGGTAGCCCCTTTTACTCCAACTCATAAAACGTGATTGAAATGGGTGAAAGCAAAGTACTTGTCCTGATTTGACTATGTGACTGCGTGATGCGGTTCTAGTCAAGACCCACATTTCACCCTTGCTCACCATAGAGTCTCCAGTAGCTCAGTGGTAGAGCATCCGACTAGATCACGGAGGGTCGTGGGTTCAAATCCCATCTGGAACTCGGAATTTTTTTTTCCGAGTTTTTCAGTTAATGCAAAATTTGTCATGCTATATTTCTACAAAAGACTCACTTGGCGAAAGCAAGGTACATTCCCTGCTAGCAGAGGCCCCTTTTCCTTTGTATTCGCTGAGCCGACGGGCGGGACGAAAAGCGACCTCTGCCATGGGTCGAAACTCCCTTTGATTCAACCGCCGTCCATGGTCGTGGACGGCGGTTTCCGAAACGCATGCTCCCTGTATTGTTTGCTGACCGTGACTTGAGCCCACTGTATCTCGCGCATTCCTTTACAGTTATTCCGCTGTCATTTGGTGAGCCCGCATAGTAACATGCCGTCCTCGTCCTGGAAAGAGAGCAAAACTCGTGAAGAGTTACAAAGTGTACTTTCTCTCGTTTTTGTTAACATGGACGACGGAAAGAT